>JAIUZE010009876.1:0-15594 GCA_022085475.1 Heliosperma pusillum | reverse complement strand
TGTTCGACCGCATTAAATATAACCACGGAAGCCACAGTCAGTGGGGAGTAACTCCGAGTTCTCCCAGCCACGAAATGTCGAGTTTAATGAAACATGAATAACATAAAAGCAATGTATATGGGAAAATACAAAACTTTAACATATATGATATGCGTTTCATGTTATGAAACAAATAACTAACATATAACCTATCATATGAAAGCTATCATGTGAATCCGATAATAAAATCTAACTCAAGGTAGGGAAGCTGGTATGCTGGCTCAGCGGTTACCATGTAACATGGCCCTGATACACTCAAACCCTAATCAACACGGAATCATGTGAATCAGTTAACAATCGGTAATCCAAACTCTATCAATCCTAGCCGGCTTGCATCTCACCTTCTAGAACTCATAGAATAATACAAACATGAAAGACCAATACGTCTACAAACAGGCATAAGTTCTTAGGACAGTCAATAGTCGACTTCTGTAACTCGAGTCTATACCACACGGTAGGAAAACATCCTAGCCCTAGACTGATCAGACCTAGCGACAACAGCTAACCCCTTCCCTGTCTCATTACATAACCGTACATGAGAAACTCTACTAGGCGACCCCCTAAGCAGAGATGGCTAGTACTTAAGCTGGCTCCCTTCCAAAAGCGGAACTCTTAGGATGCCATGCCCCGTCTTGGTATCAAAAGGCCCAAAACAGTGACACAAAAGCTATCGACGTTGACATATACTCGTTAAAGACAGTACTTGCCTATCTATGTCATGGTCCAAGATACTCATTTAGAATTAGAATGGTCAAGACGCCATATACTCATAATTCTCTATGGGTACTTAGTCAACACGACATATAACATACAATCAAACAGTCACGGAAAGAACTTCCTATCATGTGACTAATTGCATATAAATAATAATCAAATATCATATCGCCTCATATCTACTAAGGCTAATTCATTAATTAAATACAACTTACTTGAAGACAAATCCCCGACCCGAGTCCCGTGACGGGTCATCAGTCAAAACGGGGCTGACTAGATCTTAGTTTGACCAAACCCGTTTGGTCAAACCGGCTAGAAACAGAGTCTTTATCACATAGACATAAAATCAACATATTCATTACATGTTATATTATTAAAACTTCTAACATGTGAATTATTAAATTTTACGTAACCCCCCGCTTGACTTAAAGGATATAATTTAAACTACGATCTCGTCTTATAATTTCTAACATGTGAGAAATAATAATTTTATGAAAAACCTTTTTAATTAAATATTTTACTTATTAACATTTCCCACTTGCTAAATATTACAAAACACGATAAAAATGACGATAACTCAAAAACCGTCACAAGTCCCAAAGTGGGACCCACGGGCTGAGTTGGGCCGGACCCCACATGGGCCTGAACTGGGCCCCACGGGCCTAAATGGGCTGTTTTGGCAGATTTTATACTTTTTACAAAAACCGTTTCTTAATTATTTCCCGCATGCTTAACTTAATTAAAACCCGTCCAAAACAACCACATAACAATCAAACATCGACACAACCCAAAGACCAAAACCCGGACCCACCATGGACCAGCCCAGACCGGGTCTGAACCGGCCTGGACCGGCCGGTCTGGTCCGGTTCACCACCACCACAATTTCCGGCCACCACTAAAACAACCACCCCAAATTCCACATTAATTCTAACATGTTTTTAATTAACAACATCCATTTTTAAACAATCAAAACAACCATCAATCATACAAAAATCATGATTATGAAGAATCATCCAAATTCATCAAGAACAACCAACATGTTATAAATTCATAAAACACCATAATAATCACTACTTAACATGTTACTAACTAAAAATCATAACATCATAATAATATGAACAAAAACTAAAGATGAACCAAAACTAAAGAAAACCAAAGCTATGTAACATATACCCGTCGAGTAACACTAGTACAAAAAGGGGCTTTGGCTACGGTTAAAAGAGACATTTGGCTATGGTTCTTCAACCGTAGTAAATCCAGGCGTTGCCTTAAATCAAGTACTTACAGCTACGGTTAAGAACCGTAGCCTAAAGTTACTTTTGGCTACGGTCAATATAAAAAGCCATAGCCTTTTGTTGATTTAAGGCTACGGTCATTATAAAAAGCCATAGCCATATGTTTATATAAGGCTTCGGTTCTATTAATTAACCGTAGCCTAAAGTGTTAAATTTTTTTTTTTAAAAAAATTGCTACCAGCTAGTTGCCCTGTTATTAAAGCCTCCATATCAATTAATAAATTAACCCTGGACAATGTTCATACATCATTGTTCGCTATAATTTCAAAACCATGCAATAGTAATTCTTGTGCCATTATTCGCTACAATTTCAATACTAGCTAATACAAAAACGATTTTCGTACCAATACAAATAAATAAAAAAAATAGTCAATAAAATAAGTACCCCATAAGTCTCGAACTCATTGATCTCTTTAGTCATATATGCAACTTTCGATCCAAACCACTACATACGAATAAATTAAAGTACTTCTCGTTAGAACCCAAATTATAAACAAAATAATTGTTAATTGAAGTAGTTCTACTTTTTTACTAGTAGAATGAAAACTCATGATATTTTAAATAGTAAATACCTTCTTAAGATCTTTGATGTTCTTGTAGCGTCTCATTATATACAACATGTATCATGTTACGACGTTACGTTGTAGGCAGACCATGTGTTTCCTGTTCTGTACCGAAAACATTTAAAAAATTAAACAAAACCAAAATCACCATCAAAGAACAACTAATTGGACGTATACGAAATGATCATTAGTGGTGTCGTATTAGCAGAAAGGTGTTATTCTCAGCATTGGTCATTATTCTCACCGCCGCAAAAGAAAAATGTTAACAAAAAAGATAAGACTTACTCTTGACAAAATGGGGTAGGTATGATACGAACACCACCCATCTTAAGCAAGCTGCATTCCACATAATTTATGACTTCATCGTTGACTTTTTTCTCGGTTCCCATTTGAGACATGATTATTGGACACAAAAATCCAACAACTGATAGCCCTTCATCATTCTGCTTCTTACAAAGCTTTTGTAAACACCTTGAACACATGAAAACAGCCCCTTAGATCTCAGGCTCAACAAAATATCCATTATATATAAAAAAGAATTTCATTCATAACCTACCTCTACACTTGAATACACGACACATTTAAAAAGGCCATTATTGTTAAAATTAAAGCCCAGTGGTGGATAATCAAGGGGGAACATTTGTACTAAATTTGTATTTTTTTAAATTCAAGCCGAAAAAAAAAGACAAATCTAAAACCGGACTTTCGTAATGCTTCTATTTGAACAGAACCCATGGCATATTTGCTATCTAGAGGGAAAAGATAGCCAACTAGAAACTTCTTTTCCATTGTTTCTATTTTACATCTCAAGGATGCATTGGTTTTACACTAAATACTAGCATATTACAGTCTCTTTATTTCTACAACATTTAAACTACCCAACATCATGCTCGCATAAAAACTATCAACCATCATATAGATTACAAGAATAATCCACCAAAAAGAACTCAACTTGGCACCAAAAAATCCATTACATTCTATAAAACCCACACATTATCAGCATATTAACAGAACAAAGCACACACAAAATTTAAGTAAAGAACACAGGACATGGAAACCCAAATAAGTTTCAGCATATAATTTTATTCTAACAACTTATATCAACCAATCTCAGTTATTCCCTCATCATTCGTTAAATATTTTTTATTTTTTGTGGAGTGTATTTTGATAAAAAAAAAAATAAACAAAATATTAGGCTGGAGGGAGGGAGTATTTAAGGGAGTATCTAATCTAATTCTCATAAAACAACAATAAGTAAAATCGACCCACTTCAGCATATATTTTTTTACTCAAAGTTTCTAATCAACCTATCATAATTGAGCAACCTGCATGAATTTAAGTTTAATGCCAAAATGAGCAAACACAAAGAGAGAGCAGAATAGGGTAAACCTCCAACATGAGGTACATAAAAATATACTCTATCAGCGAGCAAACTATTTGTGATAACAGAAGATTTAGAAAACATTGAAAAGCAAGTGGAACTATTATTATAGTTTGTGTTGGATGAAGAGGGTAAAAGATGATAAGGAAAGATTTTAGTAGATTAGTATATTGCCAGGGAATGATTCATCTCCAGCCACAGTCTCGTTTATTTCTAGTACAACTAAACTTTGTTAATCTTCTCTAGAATCACTAGTCAGATTTTTCAAGAAACTCTGCAAGCATGACTTAAAAACGAACTTCCGTCTTCAATTAAACTCAAGCTTTGTTTCATAGAGTACAATCCCATCCATTACAATCTGATGCCATACTTTCCGAAAAGAGAAAACAATCAAGACACTTCCAAAGTAGCAATTATGCTAAAAGGGTGCACATAGGTTCAAGCAAACTCTTAGGCTTTGTTTGGATAGGAAAAACGGAGGGAAAGGGAGGGGAGGTAAAATGGAGAAGGTGATTTTCCCTCCAAATCTTGCCAATATTGGTAGGGAAATAATTTGGCTTGGAGGAGGGAAATGGAGGGATTCATTTTCCCTCCCCTCCAAATGCCTCCACCTCCATTTTGCTAACCAAATAAGGGATTTCTCATCCCTCTCTCCCCCCTCCTTTCCCTCCAAATCCCCCTATCCAAATACACCCTTCGGGTATGTTTGGATAGGAGCGAGTATTTGGAGGGAAAGGGAGGGATAATAAATCGCTTGTTTGGTTAAGAAAATGAAGGTGGGGGGATTTGGAGGAGAGGGGAAATGGATCCCTCCATTTTCCTCCTCCAAGTCAAATTATTTTCCCACCACCATAGGCAAGATTTGGGTCAAGTCCGAGTCAGGCTTGTTCGGGTGTGTCAAATTATCGGCTTAGTTTGGATTGGTTTAGCTAATTTCAAGTTTCTAGTCTAATACAGAATGATTCGGTCGTTTTCAAATCAAACGGGTTGCATTATTTCGAGTCATTGAAAGCACTATAGTGCTAGAGTACTCCATAGCTAAATAAATCAAGGAAACTTATAAAATTGGAAATGAACATCACCCCTGTTTACGGAGTACTACCTAAAAGGCTAAAAGTACAATTAAGTAAAGTGGAGAGGAACTAATTGAGATGATAAATGTTTCTCATAGTTCATAGGCTAAAAGCCTAAAACCTAATGTTTCCCTATTTCATTTGAGAAAAACAGACAATTGATAAATATTTGAGCAATTGGAATATCAATTGAGCAATGTTGCGGGTTTTGCCATCAAAACCCAATAACCCTAAATTTGGTATAAAGTTAAACTAAGTAAAAATCAAATTAAGCCAAACTAAGTAAATAATATATGAAATAATTGATTGACAAGAAAAAATACCGGAAATATTGATTGCCGAGAATTTAATTGGAGTAAATATGGCGGTGGTGATGGTGGCGACTTAACGTCGTCGTGGGGCAGGGTGGGGGTCGTGAGCGTCTAGGGCGTCGTTGGTGCTGAGTGATCGAGCGTCTAGGGCGTCATTGGTGTTGGGATGAGGGTGCGGATAGGGCGGCGGCGTCAGTGGTGATGGGATGAGGATGCGTTCGTCAATGGAGTAATTTTTTTTTTAGGAAATAGATAAGAGTTGGGTGAGTGAGTGGAGTACTAGAGTATATGGTCTTACTTTGTGTGAGAGTGTTGGTCAAAAAAAGATAGAGCAGCGCCAACAATTCAGATAGATATGGCTACGGTTAAAAAAACCATTGCCTTTTTAAGTGCCTACATATTGCTTTTGGCTACGGTCTTAGATTTAAACCGAAGCCTTTTGTTGTTTTCTATAGATTTTGCTATGGTTGGTTTTTAACGACCGTAGCCTTATCTAATAGGCTACGGCTATTTTTCATGACCGTAGCCTTTTTTATACGCCTAATGTCATTTTTGTACTAGTGTAACTCGGAATCGTTACCTTAGCTAGAAAAATCAATTAGCACCAAAATAAGAAGTATAAACTAAGAAACCCGTCTTCTAATCTTCCCCTAATATATACGAGTCACCAAACTCGTCTTCAAAATCTTCCCCTATAAGAAATGACAAGAAAAACATTATTAGAACTTAAACTTGATTTTCCATAATTAAGTGTTGAAAACGATTTTGTCGGATTTGAAATTAAACCGTACTTGAAGATGGAGAGCGAAGAGGAGATTCTAGAAATATAAGTTAGGATGGATTTAAATAAGAAATGAAGGTTTTATGATGATTTTGCTCAAGAACGACGAAGAACGAATGAAGAACGACGAAGAACGAATGAAGAACGACGAAGAACGAATGAAGAACGATGAAGAACGATTAATTAAATCTTAATTTGATTTATTGTAAAATGAAAAGTTGTTTGTGAGTAAGGAAGAGTGGGTTGAGCCGTGTGTTTATAGGCAAATAAGAATGTCGAGTTTTGAAATTGTTGTTACGTAATTGACTCGCGTTTAATAATTATTTTACGGTAAACGATTAAATATGATTAACGATAAAGTTAATTAACTAAATATCAAGATATTATGATATTGTAATGAAAAATAATGAAAATATCAAGGCTTAAGAGTGGGTAAGGGAGCCGTGTAGTCTTGTGATTGTCGGGTCAGATTTCGAGCGTTTTGCGTAATTTCCATTAACTGATCGATAAAGTGAAATAATATCTAGATATTATGATATATTAATCAAAAGAAATGAAAATATCAAGGTCTATTAGAGGAGAGGAAAGGAGAGGAGAGCCGTGTGGTACATGATGAAATCGGGTCAGTTTTGTAAACGATTTGCGTAATTTCCGTTGACGGATCGATAAAGTAACAAATATCTAAGATATTTGTATTAGTTTAATCGAAACAATTAAAATATCCAATTGTGAGTGGAAAGCGATGACATGGGCGTGTGACTCATGCCAAAGTCGAGTTTCGATTTTGTTGCGCGATTTACGATGCGTCGGGAATAGTTAAATGACGTTTGGTTAAAAACCGTATAAGTTATTCTTTAAATTCCGAATAAATTCAAAATAATTATATTAAATTATGATAAATCTTAATAAATCTAAATAAAAAATAAATCAAAAATATTATTTTTTTTTAAATAAAATTTCGGTCTTCCAACTTATGAGACGAGTCGGGAAAAAGTCAACGGAAGTCAAAGTTGACTGAAAAGTCGAGAAAAGTCAAAGATGACTTAAAAAGTCAAGAAAAGTTTATGACGACTTAAAAGTCAAGAAAAGTCGATGACGACTTTTAAAAAGTCAAGGAAAGTCAAAGACGACTTAAAAAGTCAAGAAAAGTCAAAGATGACTAAAAACGGTCTTTTCATGAAATCTCTCAGAAATTCCAAATACGAACGCGGAATTTCAAAATAAGACTCGGAACAAAATTTCCTATTTTAAAAACTTAAGTTCTACTGAAAAGTGTTAGTAAATATTTTTACTTGAAAAATCGGGTATATTTCGGGTTGTTACATATAGTCCACAAGGCATTCCATGCATCATCATCTACTGGAAAGATGATGACCAAGCATTTCAGTACAAAGCAAACATCAACATCAAAACCTTATCTTTCTTAACACAAAGCTAATTCCGTTCAAAACTCCAGCGATATTCTTTACGTAGCCATCGTCGTTCTTCCTCACGAAGCCACCTTAAATCGTCCGTTGCTTCGTAATCGCCGTATTTGAACAATAATAAATTAATCAATAACGCCAATTAGAAATAAAACACATTAGTCATGTTTAGTTAGATCGATTTAATCACTATGCTTCATCTTCATTCATTGATCGCCGTCTTGTTTTGTTGTATCGAAAGAATTCGAGAAATAAGCGATTTTGATTTTTTTTATTGTTGTCTGAATAGTTGTTCCGATCTTGATCGATTAAAAGAATCGCAGAAAAGATGATGATGTTTTGATTATGATTATGTTTGATTTGATTAGGAGGAGGGGGAAGGATGTCATGTATAAAGTTTGATATTAAATATGGGTCGTTGATTTGGGTTTAATCCTATGGTCCAGATTAGTAGTACCAACTCACCATAAGACACTAAACTCACAAGAACCTAATCCCTAACCTCAAAATAAGCCCCTTCATACAAATGTTTCACAAAATAATAGCTACATATAAAAACTGCCTACCTTTTGAGCTAGTAGCTAGACTATGGTGTATGGGTGTTATTTTGAGAAGATTTTGTTCCTTAATGACAAAGTGAATTTGGAGAACAAAAAATATTCAAGAAGTGATGTTCAAAAGAAAAGAAAAGAAAAGAAAAGAAAAGAAAAGAAAGAAATAGAAAAAATGAAAAAAATCGGAAAAGAAAGAAAAAGAAATAAAAGAAGAAGCTATGAGTATCTCCTCAAAATGTCAAATCAATAGAAGGAGTTTACCCTTGTGTTTCGTGTGTAATAAGCCAATCCGTTACTTCTGGCTTCGTTTTTCGTCTTTTGGGAGTTAACCAAAAGTTTGGATTGAGTATTCATTTATCATTGGTTAGTTGCTAGCTCACTCTAAACTTCACATGACCATAACTGTTTGTCCACCGTTCACCCATTTCCCAAAGCCTTCTTCATATTTTTCGGCTTCTTTTCTATGTGCATTGTGATCTTTGACTTGTGTTTTGAATTGTTTACCATATTAAACTGCGGACACATTTTCATGAGTCGTAGATAGGTGAGTGTCTCAAAAACATTTACACATAAAGAAATCACCTTTTACATACATTGAGTGTTCGAGTGTGCCGTGAGAGTCCATTTGTCAAAAGATCATGCAAGAGCCGAAAATCTATAGTGAAATTCTTTGTGCTACGCCTTTATGTAAATCTCAGCCATGTTTATGTATCATTCTTACCCACGTTGTTTTTGGGTTATGATTCATTACGTTTTCAAAAGTTTTACGTTGAGATTTGTTTCTTGATGGTGTTGTAGCCAATGCTTGCAACCTTGTTCTGGTATTGTTTGTTATGTTTGCTTGAGGACAAGCAAGGGTTTAGCTTGGGGGAGTTTGATAAGTAAATATTTGTATGAATTTAACCCCCAATTTCGCTCGGTTTTGTATGTCATTTGTGCTTTGTTAAGCCACTTTATGAGCTAATATCGTCTTCTAGGCGAATTCCTCTGTTCTAACCTGTTTTGTAGGGAAAGTGACGTTTCTACGCCCTTTTTCTATATTCCCGAGCATTTGCCTAGAACCCGACGATTTGAAGAAGCAAGCTTGACCATGTGAAAGGCATTTCAAGAGGGTTCACTAATTCGAAAGAGAAAAGAAGTAAAAGACGATTTCACAGCTGTCGGAAGATCAATCAATTAGGCGGAAGAATTCATCGCTTTACATCAAACCCTGTCAGCAAACACGATTGAAGAGGTCAAGGGGGATGATGGAAGTCAAGTCAAAGCAAAGGGAGATAAAACGTTAGTCAAAAGGAACGAGAGTGCAACTTACCTGATCGGGTAAGTGGGTACCCGATCGGGTATCCCTGCTGATCCGCACAAAATGCTTCAACTTTTTATTTTTGTCTTATGTGTTCAATGCTCGACCCCTTCTCCACGAAACCCTAATGCTATATATAGATGCTCCAGCCCCGCTTCTCATCATCAATCTCTACACACAATTCTCTTCTACATTTCTTTACAAAACCTAGATTAGGAGGAAGGGGGAACTAGCCTCCCTTCTCTCATTTCCTTCTTCTCTTGTCTTTAGTTCTTAGTTTATTTCTGTCCATTTCACATCAAAATCTTAGCTTAGATTAATAAGAGTTTCAATCTTTGTAATCTACCTTGTTGGGTTCAAGCATTGTAATTCAAGGAACGATTATTATGTGCAAGGATTTTCTATTATTGTTGTCATTATCGTCATTGATCGTCATATAGGTATTTCTTCTTTATCCTTGGTTTAATATCCTTTATTGTTTTCCATTTGATTGTTATTCTATTTACATATTATCTTAGATTCATTTTCATGTTGTTATAATCGTCACTTCATTTCCTAGATTGTCAATTAGCGTCGTTATTATCGCCACATAGAGAGTCTTATAATATTGTCAAAACCAACTAAACATGTCTAGCCTAGTTCTTGTTAATATCATCTTAGATTTAAACATTATCATGAGTAAGTAGTCACCTTTCTAGGGTGTAGGGTAGCCATGTTAGATTGATTAAAAGATGATAATTGGATAAAAGATAATTGTGCCTTTAAAACGTTGCGTCTATGCATGTTTGGATTGTAACGATAGTTAACGACTTCTGGCCGAAAATCATTGACTATTATGGAATTCTTTTCCAAGGTAGAGATACGAGAATTGAATAGACAAAGCATGACATGGTGGATTAAGACCTAGTAAATCGCCTAAAAGCCTGCTAGACCTTCTGATCTATGATTGTAATGAACACATCATTCTTACGAACTCACAATGATTTATTTGCATATCCTAAATCCAATTTCATCAATATGTCAATCTACATGTGTGAACCTACTTCCCTAGATGCTTTTCATTACTTGCTTTATTGTTTTCATTTGTTTTTATTTTGTTTTCATTTATGCTTTATATTAGTTTAGATATCAAAATCCCAAAACCCAGATATTCATTAGATAAGACCAAATTGCGAGACATTTCACATTCTATAAGAAACACCATCTCCCTGAGGATCGACCCCTACTTCCCTAATTACATTAATTTGTTATTAGCCTGGTCTGGGTAATTTATCTTTGCACGGGCTTGCGACAGGCCCGATCATTGAGTCATGATGTTTTTCACCCATGTTTTGTACAATCAGTTAAACTGTGCATTTGTTTGTTGACTAGTTTGAATAGATGACGGTAGTATCAGTTAAATACTATCGGAATGAATCAAGAGCCGCCCTTCGAGGGTTTATTTGGTCTATGTTCGGGGGTGGCCAGAGACATTAGTTAAATGCTCTGGGTCTCGAGTGTCGTTCGATGTACAGTTAATGCATCGAGAGATCCAGCCATGTCTTAGGCATATAGGCAGTGGTGATACGCTATACATAGTACCGTGGAGGCAGTGGTTATACGCTCCACAACCGACAGAGGCAGTGGTTATACGCTCTATCAAGTTAGAGGCAGTGGTTATACGCTCTAACAGGCGTTCGTTGTAACACCCGTAATTTTAGCCGTTATAATTTAATAGCGATATATTAATACTATGTAGCTTGATTTTAGATTTAGAATAGAACTTAGTCTTCTGTGTCTAATTTAGCGAATCCGAGTCCGTATTCGGACTCCATACGAAATTATGGGTGGGCTACACTTTAGTCCATGTGTTGGGCCATTTTCTCAATCACCACTCACCCAACCTAACCCTTACCCAACCCATTTTTCCACTCAAGTTTTCAGCACTATTCACCTTCTTCCACCTCCCTCAAACACTCTAAACCCTAGCCTCCATCACCATTGTTGAACATTCAACCTTTCCCACTTACATCCTACCATAACTCCCTCATTTCTCATCCAAATTAACTAATTCTTAGCCTATTCTCTCTCTTTTCTTCTCCTCCTGCTAGTAAGGTAAGAAAAGTCTAGTCTTTCTCATTTTTCGTTTTCTCATCTTTTTCCCAAGATGAAAATGTTCATCTTTTGTATCAAATTTGTAGGAGGAGACCTCCAAGATCCGGACCAAGACTATTTTCTAGTAGAGGAAGAACAAGAGGATTATTGAAGACGCAAAAAGGTAACGGTGAAGGGTTACTCGATATCAATTTACGTTTTTATGCTTTATTTGTGGTTTTAATTTAGAAAGATGTAACCTTTGCTATGAATTCTATGAGAATCCTACTTGTTGCCTTTCATGTGTGTGAATTCCACCATTTATGTCTTCTTTTACTAATCTTATGCTAAGTAGTGTTCTAGTGGCTAATTATGCTAATTAAGTATGTTGGAACTTGTATTGAGCATTAAATGTGTGTGGGTTTTGCTTTAAATGATGCTTATGCAATGATTGGTGATAATGGATGAACATTTAATGTGGATTTGATGCTATCAAATGTTGTTGAAATTAATTGGGAAGTAATTAGATTGAATGTTGGTTGTTGTTAGTTGATAATTGCTATGAGAATTGATGATTTGTGATGATAGATGATATTTGTGTTATGCCTTAGTGAAAATTGTGAAATTCGTGTATTTCGTGCTCGAGAATGAACGCTTGCAGCGTTCCCTGGACGCTGGCAGCGTCGTAGGACGCTTGCAGCGTCGTCCTGCGCTGGCAGCGTTACTCGCTGCCAAATTCCCAAAGTCGACTGTAGTTTTCCGGCACTGACCTCGTTTTGTAAAATGATCATATCTCCTGAAATCCCGTTGGAACCGTAAGGGGATAAGCTATCACCTCCATTTGGAATTTCTGCATTTGAATGTCTAGAACTCTAGTTATGACCGTTTGAAGTGGACCCTTGTTTTAGTTGGTTTCCAAACACGTTGTGTTGGAGAGGGGATTTATGTTTCTTATTCATTATACTTCCTAAACTTGTTCTAATGCTTATGTATCATGTATTGATTCATTTTTATCATAGTTAAATTTATATAATTCCCTATTCTCATGTTGGTGACGTTTGTTTTAGATGTGTCCCCTCTTGAGTCGGTCCTACATTATGTTTTCTTTTGAGCACTACTTGTTGAGTGCTTTGAACTCTCATTTCCCGGCTACACCTTATCCTTGTTAGACTGGAATGTCGGAGCGATGGGGTGTATCCTTGATGCTTGTATGCATGTTAGTGGGGATATGACGACGTTGTTGGGAGGCGAACGCAATGCGTTGATCGACCCGGCCGTCAAATGTTGTATCCTTGCGAGGTGGTGTCATTGCATGTAGCGTACTAGCTTAACTTTTGACTATATATCTCTTTGTCCGCCTCTGTCGTTGGCCGTACTGCCGGATTTGGGGTACTCGGCTTCTGTGTTTGACCGAGTCTTGGATGTGTGCACATCTAGCCACATGTCGAATCGAGTACACGTCTTGTCTCGAGAGTCTGGCCAGGTTTAGAATAGGACCGCATTATTATTGTCGTCCTACCGGGAGGATTAGAGTCTTCCATATACGAAACGTTTATCGTGTATGGGTTCAGGGTAACGTTTATCCTGTGGACTTTCATTGACTTGTCTTGCTACTTGCTAGTGCGTGTCATTTACCGTGAGAGTGTGTATGCTTATATTTGATCGTATGATGGATTGTATGTTTGATTGACTTGGATACCTATGATTGGTTTGTTTGTCGAGTATCAAACCTTCTCAAACATAAGTCGCTAATGGTGAGATGCAAGCCCTTAGTGTTCTATATGGTTGCCAAGGGGAAAAGTCAACGAAAGTCAAAGTCGACTTAAAAGTCGAGAAAAGTCAAAAATGACTTAAAAGTCAAGAAAAGTTTATGACGACTTAAAAATCAATAAAAAGTCAATGACGACTTTAAAAAGTCAAGAAAAAGTCAAAGACGGTTTAAAAGTGAAGAAAAGTCAAAGATGACCAAAAACGGTCTTTTCATGAAATCTCTCAAAAATTCCAAATACGAACGCGGAATTTCAAAATACGACTCGGAACAAAAATTCCTATATTAAAAACTTAAGTTCTACTGAAAAGTATCCATAATCTATTGCTTAAGCAAATTGGGTACTTTTCGGGTTGTTACAATCACCCCTCCTTTTAAAAAGTTTCGTCCTCGAAACTTAGAAGAAGGAACGTAACATATATGTAGATCTATTTCAAAACTGTTAAAAATATATTCGTAAATAAATTACAGAGTCTTATCACTGGGGCGGAAGGTTCTCGTCAGCTGTTACGAACACCAACGTCCCAAATCAAAGACTTTAAAAGATACATTTTCGCATCAATAAATGAGAAAACTAGTTATCGAACGTCTCCAATAACGAGTCTCAACACTCCTTGACGGTAAAATACTGGAAATCATAAAACATTTCTAAAAACTTTTAATTCAAAAATTCTATAGTAAAAGTAATAACACTACTATCTATACCTAAAACTTCTAACTAAAGCTTCTAATATCCTATCTATACCAGATGACAATTGATAGAAGGAACGAAATATTCGAAAGAATAAATCGAAAAGAAAGAAAGAAGAAAGAAAGAAGGAAAGAATAAAGAAGAACGAAGGGTGAACCCCAATACTATCTTCTCTCTATGAAAATTCTAATGTCGATAGTAACTCGACAATACTAACTGTACAAGTAAACTAGTCCTCAAGGGAGTGCAATATATCCTCAACATTTCAATCATCGGATTCCTACCAAAATATTTCATAAGCATGCCACATCGAGTAGCAATTCCCAATTATTCCAATTCAATTAAAATCTTCTAAGGTCCATCGAAACTATTATTGGAAATCACCATCAAAATATTTTAAATTAAGGGAACAAGACCGCTAACCACCACAAAGTAAAGAACTTACGATGAAATCCTTTAATCCAACTTATTCCCAAAAATTTATTATCCAAATTATTTACAATAAACCTTCTCATCCTCAAAAGTTAAATCTCGAAACCTCAAAGAGATTTAGTCACACAAAACTCGATTCACTTAACTTTTGCCAAACAGCGGGCAATGCGACCGTAATCGATTTATCTATTTTTTTCCAAATTATTAATACATCGGTTTTCGCTTATGTCGATATTCCTCAAGTAGTCATCATATCCTAATTCCACAAAGTATTTATTCCCGTTAGGGTCCAACATTTAACGTTAACAAATTCCCAAGTAACATTAAAAATCACTCAACTTTCTAACCATAACTACAACTATTATTAAGCTTATTTCGATCCTCAAAAGATATTGCAACTTCAAGCTTTCATATTTTAAAACCACTAGGAGAATTTCATCCTAAGTTTATCCTCAAATCCTCATAATTATCTAAACACGGAACTAGCTTAATAGGATGGTTAGTTACCATATTCGAAACTCCTTATTTACTCCAAAATAGACATATCATAAGCATGGTCTTCAAACCAATACTAAACTTCTAAGTCCAAAAGACTAAATTACTAATGAGTTAAGAAGTCCTATCCAACTCATTCGATCTTACACCATCGAATATCATGAACTATTTACACACCATTCATGACAAGTATCTAGCATTAAAATCATTAAACATACCTTACCACACCTTCCTCAAGGATACCAACTATCACCACCATAGGGTGAAATTAGATCTATACTATTTTCCTCAAATCACAAGTTCATTCTAACAAACACTAATATTCCACAAGATTCAAAGTTCTTCTGACTAAGTATAATATACCACAATCCGATGGTGATGACATCCATAAAAAAATGTTACAAGAGGGAGGTAAGGATACCAATGGTATAATGGAGGAACTATTAAGAGTAATTTCCAAGAGGTAAATAGGTTGGAAGAGAAAGAAGCACCTAGATGGAAGGAAGAGGGCATAATACTATAAGGACGAGAGAATTCAAAGATGAAGAAGGAATTCACTTCAATTAGGCTTATAAATCTTCAAATCTTCGGTAGAGGATACTCCTTCTAGGTAACACATATTCCACCATAATGCGTAATATTGCTCCTAGCAATTTGGCTAGCCACCCAAGCATAGCCTCCTTGGCAATTGTCTTCTTTA
>JAIUZE010009875.1:0-26366 GCA_022085475.1 Heliosperma pusillum | reverse complement strand
ACATTTCAGATTAGACATGCGATGACCATTTCGCATCCAAGGACTCGGTCAATCATAGACGCCGAGTACCCCAAATTCGGTAGATCAATTCACGAAAGAGGCGGAAAAGAGCTCAAGGCTCATAACAAGCGGTACGCTAAATGCAAATAACACCACCTCGCAAGTACACAACATTTGACGGCCGGGTCGATCAACGCATAGCGTTCAACTCCCAACAACGTCGTCGTATGCCCACTACACATGCAATTAAGCAGTAGGATACCTCTCCGTTCCGACATTCCAGCATTACGAACGGGAAGGTAGCCAAGGGAATGAGAGTACAAAGCACAAGACAAAATAGTGCTCAAACCGTATCATTTGTAAAAACCGACTCAAAGTGGGACATACCAAAAACCGTCACCAAAACATGAGAATAGGGAATTATATAAGTTTAACTATGATACAAATGAGTCAATACATGATACATAAGCATTAGAACAAGTTTATGAAGCATAATGCATAAAAACATATATCACCTCTCCAAAACAACAAGTTTGGAAACTAACTAAAACAAGAGTCCACTTCAAACTGTCATAACTAGAGTTCTAGATATGCAAATACAGAAATTCTAAGTTGAGGTGATAGCTTATCCTCTTACGGTTCCAACGATAAGTCACAAGCCCAAAACAAGCAAGTAACGAAGGAGATATGATCATTTTACTAAAAGGGGTCAGTGCAGTGAAACTGCACAAGTCACGACCGTGACTTGTATTTCACGCCCGTGAAACACTCTGTTACGCAAGGGTAAAAGATCAGCCACTATTTCACGCCCGTGACTTGAGTCTCACGACCGTGACTTAAGTCTAGACAACTCCAATTTGTTCTATACTCAACCATCATCAACTATTATCATAAATCATCACTTCTCATATCAATTCTCATATCAATTTTCAACAAACAACAAGTATCATCATCAACAATCATCAACTAAAAACAATCATCATCAATAACATGAATCCTAAGCTTTCTAATCGTATTCTAAATACGAATTCTAACATAGAAGCATGTAAAACACGTAAATGATACCGAGTAACCCTTCACCGTTACTTTAGTCTTTAATGGATTTCTAGAAAGTATCCACCTACAATTAGATAACAAAAGATGAATATAATTCACCTTGAGAAAGACGGATAATTTAAAAAGCGAGAAAGACGGTAATTTTATTACCAATACGGATAGAGGAAGATAAGAGGGGAAGAATGAGACGAACTTACGAGAATTTGAGCGAGAAATGAAAGAGATATGACGATTCTAAGACGGATCAAAAATGGAGGCAAGGGTTTTGGTTTTCTTAAGGATGAAGTAAGCTTGAAATGTGTTTGTGTGAGGATGATTTAGGTTACGAGAGTATGAGGGAGTATGAAGGAAAAGTAAAAAAAAAAGTCAAAGTCGCCTTAAGACGGGATTCACATGGAATCTCGCGGAAATTCCAAATACGAACTCGGAAATTCTAAATTCGACTCGGAAAAATTAATTCTAAACAAAAACTAAAATTCGCTGAAAAGTATCCGTAAAATATTTTCACTATAAAAAAATAGGGTATATTTGCGGGTGTTACATCAAATATATGTAATGCCCTAATTAAACTGTATCATATACAAATAATAAGTATTCTATTTGGGTCTCATCCTATAGGTGTGACATAAAGGGATCAGTTGATCACCGCCGTCATACGACAATAACATCAAACTCTAGTCAGCTGAGCGTTACCGATTTACGTTAATCAACTGACGTGGAGTATCAAAATATACTAATCATGTCACGTATATTCCAAATGAGATTTATTATATAAATGCACTATTGTAGAGGACACTTACTCCAACAGTGTAGACTTTATCACATTTTAAAACATAACATATAAAAATAAGTTATTTAATACCTATAATTGAAAAGTTTAAAACTAATATATTGTGGAAATGTCTTATTCAAAAATTTATTTATAACTTTTTTTGTAAGATATTAAGACAAAAAAAATGAATTTCAGATAAAATTTACTTGGTGAAAAAATAAATAGAAAAAGTACGTTGAAAAGCGAAAGTAAAAAATTTTATCTCCAACCAATAATTAACGAAAAGGAAAATACTTTTTTTTTAAATGTTCAAATTACGGGGAAAAATAAGTTAGAGATTATAATAATTTCAAGACATTTCTATAAATCACTTTAAAAAAGAGTTGATTAGAAATTACTCCTTTTTTTTTTAAAAATCTCGTTTTCACTTAAAAAATACCTTGATCAAAAACTTCTTTCAAAACCACACTTTGATGACTTTTTAATGTTTATTGAACTTAATTTCCATTTGTATAAATGATTTTACCTTTCGAAATATATATTATTGGCAATGTCACAATCGGAATAAATTTAAACACTAGCGGAATAAGATACCTAAGATTGAGTTGCAAAACAATTTTTTTTTATCAAATTCTATCTAAGAGAGTAATTTTAAAAAACGTTATTATACGGGAGTAATTTTAGAAAATTAGATTTTACAAAGAGAGAGCTAATTTACTCTTTAGAAAATATGAAATTATATCATATGACGTTTTTTTCTCTGGTTTTTTATTGCACAAAGTCAGCATTCTCTGGTTACAATGTCTACTTTAAAGCAAAACTAGTTTTAAACCCGTGCAAAATTTGCACGGGATTGCTACTTAAAACTATTAAAAACATTTGAATTGATTAATGTTTAGAAATTAACGATTTTTTTATAAACAAATTATTGAAATACAACATCAAAAAAAATTAAAACATACTAATTTTTTTAACCTTCATTGTCATTGCAATACAAAGTATGAAATATGCTAAAGTACCTTTTGCTACATCAGAAAATCAAGTGACGGTTAGACAATTATTATTAACTTGTTTCACCATCCAATCATATTATGAACGATAAATTATATACGAAATTAAAACTACAATATTTTGAACATCACTTTAAAGTGCTTTCGATTCTATAATTCCGTATTATAAATACGATCGAAACAAAAGCAACATCGTCACATATTTCATAGATAAAAATGAAAAAAACCTGATATTTCAAATATTTGTTAGATCGGATAATAATTGTTGTGGTATTTTTAGTTTATTCAACTAATATATCTATGACTTTATAACTAATGTTTTTTACAAATTTTATCGTGTGGTATGTTAATATTTAATAAGGATATACATAAGACATATATACTCCTCCTTATGTTGATTTTGGGCAAAATGTTACTACTCATTGTTATTTATTAAATAGTGGCGGTTGTCTTTCTTTATTAAATCACAAAGGCTATTTAGTGGGGTCACTTGTAAAAAAAGTCTTCTTTTTATCCATAAATTAAGGAACCAATAGGAATCACCTAAATGTTTATGATTTTATATATAGTAGATACCATTCTGATAATTTTTTTGGTTCTACGATAGTATGGATTTGCGTAGTTTTGACTCTTGGCAGCTAACTATATTGTCGCTAACACTACATGTGGTATGGTGACATTTAGTTATCGTTACTGAGTCTTCTTCGAATCTCGATGATGAGCGGTTATAGTTCCGTCTGAGAGATTTTTTATTTAGTTGCAAGAGTATTGTAATTTTAATTATTAATTATTAATTGTATTATTTGGACTTTGTTTTGCATGAAATTGTTAGTTTTTAATTTTAATTTTTAATTTTTTATTAAGTTTTATATATATCAGACTTTGTTATTGATAGAATATTTATTGCTAGAATATTGTAATTTCATAAGTTAAAACATAATCATCCTAAAATCATGGAATATGAAAATATGCTTATAACATTATAAAATCATGGAATTTGTAAATATGTAAATAATTTAAATTAGAGGTGTTAAGATTGACGAGAGAGAGTAAATAAATTAGAAGTATTAAGAGTGAGGAGGGAGAGTAATTAATCTTTTGCTTTTGATGTGGTGCCAATTTTCCTTAATATTTGCAGCCAATCAGAAAGCAAGAAATGTTTCTGCTTTAGTATATAGTAGATAGTCATATTTACGAATAAAAAGTAGTCATTAATTGCCCAAAAGTTGTCATTTTTTACCAAAAAATGTCATATAATAAAGGGTTTTTTGTCTAACACAACCTTTAAAAAACTTTTTCTTCCAAACACCACCTTCAAAAAAACTATTTATCAAACACAACCTTTAAAACCATTTTATGTCCAAACACGACAATTTGGCCGGACTTTGACCAACTTAAATGATTTCCGGTGATTAAGATGTATGGCACGTGTGATTGTGTGAAGTATATTTAACATTCTGTTTTGTTTGTTTTCCCTCCATTTCACTTCCCACTCTTTTTCAATTTCCCTCCATGTATCTATCAACCCCATTTCCCTTCTATTTATTACCCAATAAACACTCTTTCTCTCCCTACCTTCATCTATCAACCCCTTTAAAATTGTTCTTCATTAATAATGTCTAGCAGCAGCTCACTTTCTTCGTCAACAACTCCGCTCCTCAAATGTCGTTGTGGAATTCCCGCCTCTTTAAAAACTTCTATGACGGAAAGAAATACAGGTATAAGGTTTCTAACATTTAAGTTTTATCACTCGGAAACCGGAATGCGTGGTTGCAACTACTTCAAGTGGGTTGACAATCCCATGAATGAAGTTGAGGGTTTGAAGTCGGAAATTGCGGAACAAAAAATGAGATTGGAGCGATTAGAAGACAAAAAAGTGTTGTTGTGAGGCTAAAATTGAGGAAATGACTATAGATTGAAGCTTCTAAGGATTAAGTTAATTAATTAATATGGATTAAGTTGATTAATTAGAAGACCCAATCAGGTTTCTGTCGATAAACATACAAGATAATGATATGGATTAATTTAAGTTGATTAATTAATAAGGATTATGAAAAAAGATAAGAATTAAATAGAGTGAAAAGAAAGATGTGAAAGGGTGAAAATGAAGAGTGAAGTGAAAAGGAAGAGTGAAAGTGAAAAGGAAGAGATAGGGAAATGAAGGGATAAATGGTTCACACGTGAGAACCCAAGTAATGCTGACTCATCACCGGAAATCATTTAAGTTGGTCAAAGTCCGGCCAAATTGTCGTGTTTGGACATAAAATTGTTTTTAAAGGTTGTGTTTGATAAATAGTTTTTTTTAAAGGTGGTGTTTAGAAGAAAAAGTTTTTTAAAGGTTGTGTTTGACAAAAAAACCTATAATAAAACTCGTGTAGAAAACAAGATATTAACAAATATTAAAAAAATCATAATAGAATATGTCGCTAAATTAAAGAAATAAAAAATTAGGAAAACACGATTAAATACTTATTGAAGAAAATAGTTTTCTTGCTTCATGCAAAACATTACTCAAAATAATAAGTCGAAAGGTCATCATTAAAAACTGGAGTGTTTTGGCCAAAATAATTTTTTTTCGCCAAAATTTTTAAATCAGGTAATACATTACATTTAAGTATTACTAAATATAGTTTTGAAAGACAAAACTCATTTTAAAAGGATTCAAAGTGGTAAAACAAAGTTAGCTTTCAGTTTCGACAGACCATCATTAGAACTCCAATGTTAAGCGTACTTAGATGAGAGTAGTCTTGGGATGTGGGACCTTTTTTAATTTCATATGTGATAATATTTGTTATGAATGAAAAATAATATTTTACTATTTATTTATTTATTTTAGGTATATGTTGTTAGCCACTAGAATAAAAACTTCAGTTGGCCAGCTGAAACTGAATTACGTTCTCCTTCTTTTATTTCGCCTACCACTGGTTGTTGCGTTTATGGTTGGAGGAACAGGTGGGAGAGGAGAGCTCGGTGGTGTTGATACGGCTGAGCTGGTTCGTCGACGGAGGTGAGAACGGTGG
This sequence comes from Heliosperma pusillum, assembly GCA_022085475.1. NCBI lineage: Eukaryota > Viridiplantae > Streptophyta > Magnoliopsida > Caryophyllales > Caryophyllaceae > Heliosperma > Heliosperma pusillum. The sequence continues at coordinate 20,508 of JAIUZE010009875.1, read as the reverse complement.
TGATGCAGGGGAGAGCGTCGTGCGATTGATCCCAAAAGTCGGTTTCGGGTTTCGATTGAGCTTCTCACGGTGGCTAGGGCGAAAGGAGCTGCTGATCGTTGCTAGAGGATATAGGTGATGACGACAGATGTTGCCGCTGCGGTTGTTGCTGCTGGTGCAACCGCTGCTGCTATGGTGGCTCGACAGAGATGATCTCGGTTGCTCGTGGTAGTGCGCGCACGACGGGCACGGTTCAGGGCTCGGTTTAGTGATGCCATTGATGGTGTTAAGGTAATGGCGTGAAAGACGAGGCAGAGGAAGGTGTGAGTTGGGTGCTCATGGAGGCATCGAGTGGGGGACGGTGGTGCTCGATCTCGGATGCTGAAGGAGCACGGAGGCATGACTCGGTTGCAGCTATGGTGTTAGTTTGGTGTGGGTTTGATGGCATGAAGTGGGGTAGTTGCTGCACTTGGTGCTCAACAGAGAGATACCGGAGGTGAGCCATTTTTGGCACCGGAACGAGGTACTTGAGCTTCGGCTATTGTTTACTGTTGCTGCTCGATTAGCGCGCCACTGAAGTCAGACTAACCATAGCGGTGGCCTTTGCTGTTCTTGTGGCGGTTAATGGGTTAAATTGGAGAGAGGTAAGGTGGAGTCATTAGTAATGGTAAAGGGGGTTTGAGGTAGATGGAGTTATTTGTATGTTAAAGGTTGTTTTATTTTTAATGGTTTCATATTTATGAGGGTAAATTAATTATTATAGCCTTATAAATACCACTTTTCAAAATTTACTACCTTATAAAATAAACCCCTAAAATTACTACCTTACTAAGCAATAGTGCATACAAATTGCTACCAATCCCCTTTTTCGGTCACTTAAAATAGAATATTCCGGTTGTATTTGAATTTTTCGTCCAAAACATAAAAGTTATGACCAAACTACCCCTCTTCTTATTTCTATATCTTTTATCCATCTCTCTCCTTTCTTATTACCCCATCTTCTTTCTTCTTCCCCAGCTTCTTTTTTTCCTTCCACCATAATCTCAATTATTATCAAGTACCATATTGAAAGATTAGTTATCCTCTTGTTTTCTTTAATTTCGTTTCATTAATTTTGTATTTTATGTTGATTGATAATGGATCTCAGTTTGTTTTATGTAGCTAAATAATACATCTTCAGAAAAATGTCAATTGTTAATTTGTATTTTTTGGGTGTTTTGTACAGAAAAATGTCACAAGGGTCATTGAATAATACCTCATCAGTCAATTGTCATACAAGAGTATGCTTTTGTGGGAACCCCATTGTTATTCTCACTTCTTGGACATATGGCAATCCCGTTAGACGCTTTGAGACTTGCGTATTGTCTAACCCTAGCAAGAAGGGAAAAGGGTGCAACTATTTTCGTTGGGTTGATCGAATTCAAAGTGATTGGCAAAGAGATATCATCAATGAACTTGTGATGGAGAAAAAAATTCTTAAAGGTGAACTTGAGATTATGAAGAATGAAGTCAAAATGCAAAGGGAGGAGAAAACGAAATCTGGCTTTAGCTTCTTCTCATTCTTGAAAGGTTTAACCATGACCTTAAGTATTGTTGTATTCATACTAGCAGTGGTTATGTACAAGTTTAATTAGTTAAAACTTGTATGAAGTTGTAATTGTATGGAGTTGTAATGCAATGTTGTTAGTGTAATGCAATGATGGTATGTATTAGCTACTTTTCAATTAAGAATTCTCCAACTTTGGCCATATTTTGAGCAACATGCATAATCAAAAGCAACACAGCCTTTCAAGGCTTTCTTCATTCATTCATTCATCTTCAAGTCTGAAAAATTACATGTTCACAAGTCTGAAAATTACAAAATGCTAAGTCTTGAACTAACCAACACAGTCTGAAAACTACATCACCATTTCAAGAAATAAGTCTGAAAATTACATCACCATTTCAAGTTCAAAATAAGTCTGAAAGTTATAGAAAGAAAAATAAAAAAAGCCTTGAACAAAGTTGCATCATCATGTCTTGGCATTCTACAATGGCCTTGAGGAGCTTGCTTGGGTCAACAACTTTGTGAAGGAAATGTTTGGCATTGGAGGAAAGTTGGATGAGCTTGCTGTTGGTGATTGAGGTATAGCCTGAGATGTTGAAATCCTACCTTGCCTCCTATATCCTTCTTTTGTTGCCTTTCTTTTCTGTAACTTCTCCCTTGCCTCCTTTGCCCAAGCTGTCTGTGATTGAGGTCTTCCTCCTAGTTGCCTTTCCTTAGTTGGAGGGACACTAGGGTTCTTACATGTCCTCTTGTAATGACCTGATTGTCCACAGTTCCCACACTTGTTAGGCTTCTTTGGCCTCTTCACATAGTCTGTTTTCTTCCCCTCTCCAGCCTCTTTCTTTCTTTTTTTTGCTGATGGCCTACCAGGCATCTTCCTCAATGGAGGAGGAAGTGGTTCAGGAAGGCCAGACCTCTCCCAATGTTTTACGCCTGGCATAGGATGAATGGCAGGTCCATAGGCTAGCATATACTTCTCCTTAGTGTATGAAGCATCTACAAAGTCTTCTGCATTCATCCTTTGCACAAGTATGGCAGCCATTGCATGAGGGCATGGTAGCCCAGTCAAGTCCCATCTTCTACACCCACATGTTTTGTCATTCAAGTTCAGAACAGCAGTGTCACCTCTTAGGTCAACCTCATAATGACCATACTCACCTCTTGCTAAAGTTGCAAACCTAGACTCCTTGTTTGCCCATTCTAAGTACTTGTTTACATAAGGCATAAGTCTACCCTCATACTTGTCCACTCCCTCCCTTTTCTCACAGTTTCTTTTCATGACATACCTCCTCATCCACTCCATGTGAGTAAGTATAGGTTTGTCTCTTACCTCCTTAAGCACAACATTAAAAGTCTCACATAAGTTATTTAGCAACATATTAGACTTACAATGAGGAAGAAATGCATGTCTAGACCAGTGTTGTGGAGGTATGGCATTCAAATATGCCCAGGCTTCAGTAGATAAGAACTTTAGACCTGCCATCTCATTATCAAACTCTGCCTGCAAGGTGGGAAATAAATGTTAGAGCATAAACTTCTGATAATTGTTGTTGAACATTAAAAAAAAGTGTTAGAACATAAATTGTTTTACCTTGGTTGTTGCTCTTGCAGCCCTCCAAAATGTGTCCTTATAGATTTGCCCACTAAAACTCAGTTTGAAATTGGCCCAAATATGCCTAACACAATACCTCACCTCTGCCTTAGGTGCCACTGTTTTGAGAGCATCTACCAAGCCTTTTTGTCTATCTGACATAAAAGTCATGCCTTCCCCATCAACCTTCTCTATATCATTACATATTAGCTCAAGAAACCATTTCCAAGTTTCAGTATTTTCCACCTCCACAACTGCCCAAGCTACTGGATAAATATTATTGTTTCCATCCATCCCCACTGCAACCAAGCACATGCCCGGATATACCCCTTTCAAGTGGCACCCATCTACTCCTAAGAATGGCCTACAACCTTTAATAAACCCATCCTTACAAGCTTTGAGGCATATGTATATTCTTTTGAAAAATGGAGGGGGCCTGTCAATGCCATCACAGACAACAAAGGAGGAAGACCCTGGATTGTATTTCCTTAGAACTTGAGCATAGTCCCATACTCTAGCATATTGATCCCTTCCATTACCATAAATAATGAGCTTTGCTCTAGCCCTTGCCAGCCAACATTTCATGTAGCTCACATGAACACCTATCTTCTTTAACACATGAGTTTGAAATGACTTTATCTTCCAATCAATATTAGTCCTAAAAAACTCTAGAAATCTTTCTGCCAAATACTCAGATCCCACTTTTCTATTGTGCTAAGACATCTTACAAGTATGCTTAAGATACAATGACTTGATCTGAAATGTCTCCTTCCCAGTCGTCTTTGTGGCATGAACCTTAAACTTACATGGATTCACTACCTCACAAGTACAAGCACCAATCTTAGATCTCTTACTGTTCCACTCACAATTGCATTTATCTTTGCAATAGGCTGTTACTCTCTTGCTGCCATTGTGACTGTACCAAAAGTCATAGCCATTTTGGACACTATGATGCACCAATGCCTTCCTAAAATCAATGTTACTCTCAAACTTCAACCCAAGTTTCAGTACAATGTTTCCATTGAAGTCATTCTCCCTATTAAATGATGAATAAGGATCAACTTCATTATCAGATCCTTGTAAACTTCTCAGTTCATCAGATTCTTCATTTATTTCCTCTATTGCTCTTATCTTCAAATCATCCACTCCCCACAGATGTGGTCCATTACCAGGCTCTACTTCAAAACCTAAGCTCTTTTGAATTGTGTCTAATGTTGCCCCCTCATTGTTTTCACAAAACACTTCCTCAACAACATTTCCATTATCAAATTCATCATTTACCCACTCAGGATCACTTAGTGCATCACTTAATTCAGAGTCAGTAAACTCTTCATCAACCACCTCCCTAACTTCCCTTCTTGTTCTTCTCCTACCTGAATGCCTTATCTGAGGCGCCTTACTGTCAGATTTCTTAAGTTTTTTTTTCTGTTTAGACACAATTTAATCTACAACCTTTTCCTTTCTTTTCCCCTTAGACTGATCTCTTTTTCCCTTTCCTTTTCTGTCCCTCACCTCCTGCTCATTTATGCCCTATTCAACATCTTCAGCAACCAACACAACTTTCCCTTTGTTCACTACCTCACTAGCATTCCCTTTACCCCTCTCACTTTCAATCTCTTCAACAATTTCTACATGACCCTCTAAACCAAGCAATTCATGTAAATCAAATGTGTCATCAAATTCCAAACTCCTTTTTGAACTTCTCAAAGGCAGTTTTCCAGGTCTTGTTTTTTGATTTGGTGGAATTAAAGGTTCAACAGTTTTGGTTGTATCATTTGTAAATGGGATCTGAGGAATGGTTAAAGTGGTTTGAGCAAAGGAGTGGCTGCTAGAGGATTCAGATTTATGATGCCTAGAACTTTTTCTCAATATTAAATCAGATGCCTTACTATTGGATGTCCCACTAGAAGGAATCTTCTCCCTAGGTGATGTGAAAGTAGGACTTTTAAATGCATTAAATGTTGGAATTTTCAAACCATATTGTTGGTACATCTGAGCATTAAGGTTAGGGTGTGCTTTCAAATTGGGCTTTTTGTCAACTTGGGTATTAGAAGAGGTTGGGCCAGTGTTGAATGAGCCTACTGGGTTTAGGTCCACATTAGGGCTTGTGGTTCTTGGTGAGAGTTGTTTTGTCACAGTTGAAGATGAACTAGTTGGTCTAAGTGGAAGAGTAACATAGACAGTTATTGTTTTCATTCGACATATTGTGTGAAGCAATGAGATTACATCCACCTCAGATACTAGCATGGCTCTACCATTGCTTAAGTTCCTACCAGGTTTCCTATACCAAAGTTCATACTCTCCTTCAACAAACTTTTCTGCTAAATCCCTAAAGTACTTAACACTTAGCTCATTGCTCCACACCCCACTTTCCAAATTTAAAATACCCCTATCATATATAGTGTCACCATTTCTATATAGAAATTGTCCCCCATAAAGTAACCTGACATTGACACGAAATGGTTTGTGGTCCATCCCTAAGATGCATAAAAAAAATCAGATAACAACAACAGCAAAATCAACTACAACGACAACAAAACATCAACAACAACATACATCTACAACAACAAGAAGAAATTAGGGTTCAGCATTAAAATAATCAGGAAAATTAGAAAAATAATTAGGAAAATTAGGGTTCACAACATCACCATTTCTACAGCAACAACAACAAATATAGTGTTCAAAATTAGGAAAATTAATCTATATAACAAATACAAATCAAATTAGGGTTGAAATTAAAAGAAGATTAAATGGCAACAATTAGGGTTGAAATTAAAATAATTAAATTAGTAATATTGCAGAAAAAGAAGATTAAATGTCAACAAGTTAGGGTTACATACTTTGTCAACAACTCAATGGCGAAATCCAATAGCCGATCATATAGTTTGATAGGGTTTTGAGAGATTGGCAGTTGGTTTTGATAGACAATGAGTTTTGATAGAGAAGCAATATGTTGTGAATTGGCTTCTTTGATTGGTATTTAAGTGAAGGGTATTTCTGTCAGTTTAGAAAAAAAGTGACCGGAAAAGGGGATTGGTAGCAATTTGTATGCACTATTGCTTAGTAAGGTAGTAATTTTAGGAGTTTGTTTTATAAGGTAGTAAATTTTGAAAAGTGGTATTTATAAGGCTGTAATAATTAATTTACCCTATTTATGAGGAAAAGTATATCCTTACAAGGCAAGTGTGGTGTTGCCAAAATTGCGAAATAATCATTCATTAAGCACACAAATCAAATAGCAAAGGTCACTTCTAATCAAAAATACGTCACCTCCCTCACCAGGCGACCAAACAAATGCTTATTCAAAAATCGAAGTTCTAAAATCCAACTAAAACATAAAGGATAGAATAAAAACACTAGACAAGATTCATAGTCTTATTGTATATCCTTTAACCTTTAACCTCCGTAAGTAAGTTAGGGTGCAAGGCGAAAATGGGGCGAATTTAACATAGTTTTAGAAACGGAATGGTACAAAATGCCCCTCCCCTCATAAAATGAGAGGTTCGGATCGTCCCACTACCACTTGGTGACAAAAAATGACTACATTTATTTGAGAATTGGGATAGCCAAAAATATTAAAGGTAAACTATGCTCATGTATTATTTCAACAAACAAACTTTTTATTTTGATCTTCTTTCTTTTTCCATTTTTTTCTTTTGGAATAAATTCCCTCTTTTTTTTTTCCTTCTTTTTTCTTTTCTTGATACTTGATATTATTGAAATACGGTAATCGACTTTTTTTCTTTATTTTTGTCACTTGAAAGTAAATGTGAGCTTAAAGAAAGTCTATTCTTTTCTTTATGTGTTTTCTTGGCTTTTTTCATTTATGTTTTTGGAAAATTTTGTGACTCATCTCCTTTAAGATATAAGAGGTGAGAATTTTGAGAATTTTTTTTATTTTTGTAGGCAAAAATCACTTAGTGGAATTGGTCACCATAGGACAAGGCGAACAAAAGAAACATCACATCATGAGATGAAATAAGATGGTAAATGAATACACCCTAAAACACTTGTGAGGAAAAGATTAATTGATACACAACACTAAAATGAAACAAAAAATGTTTCAAAACCATTCTCTTCATTAAAGTTGGAAACTAGAAACTTGTTTTTGGAAATGTAAAACTTGTTTTTGGAATTTTCAATTTTTAATTTTTTGGAATTTTCAAAATATAAGCATAGAAAAACACTAGTACAGCTAACAAGATGCTACTAAGACAAAAAAAAACATAAACTAAACTATACTAAATTACTAACACATAACCAACAACAAAACACCACCAAACACACTCCAATTCACAACAAATATCCACAAGGATCAACACCACCAACATGCATACACAATTAAGCAAACTCCATCGAACCAACAACATAAATCCTCCCCACACTTAAATTTGACATTATCCTCAATGTCTAAGAATACAGTAAGGATAAGGGTGTAACGCCCCGATATTTTTCTTAAAACAATATAAATATAAAGGGGTTGTACAAACAGTACCATATTATTATTGTACAGCGAAAAATTTACAAAGTGATAGGAAAATAACACATTCTTACAGAGACGTTACTGCCATATTTTTTCGCAGTTGAAAAAATACAAGGCTAATTTACAGAATAAACAAATTTTCTTACTAATATTACTACAACCATTTTATTTCATTACATTATTGAACAACTTTTCCTCCCCGTCAATCTCACTCCTTGTTATTCCCAGCACATGAACCTGAAAAAAAAAATATAAATATAATGGGATCAACCAATCATAGGCTGAGTATGACTCTGATAGCCTTCACCGGCCTTATGTCATTTTCTTTATTCATGAATATAACAATTTCCCCCTCATATCTCCCAATATCATACTTACCAGAGACCAATATGCCATGCATCCAATATTTTAACGTTTATCACTTCATGTCAAAGTATATATGTAAACTTATATTCATATCATACTAAAAAATACCGGTATACCATTACTGAAAGGAGAGACATTACTTTTCACATGGAGTCAACACCCCTGGAGCCAACGCTCCTTTAATTCACATGGAGCCAACGCCCCTTTAGTTTCATATGGAGCCAACGCCCCTGGACCAAACGCTCCTTTACTCTATATGGAGCCAACGCTCCTTTACTTTATATGGAGCCAACGCTCCTACTGTGTACACAGTTTTGATTTTCATAATAATGTCATCTCAAACCAATAATCGTATCCGAAATGCTACAATTGGCCAATTATGCCTATATAAAAAAAACTTATATAATTGACAATCACAATCAAAGAAGGATTATGCAAGAGTAAGCTAGGTGAGTATGACTACATAATTAAAACTTCGTTTTATATCTCGGGTAACTTTTAATCTACAACCATTCTTATCAAGATTCTCTTTTTTTTTTCTTTTTTTTGTTGATCTACTTCTAACTTAGATGCATTACTTAAAAAGTCTTCATGCATTGATATCATGATTAGTGCGTACGACCAACATATGACATATCATCTCTTTTTTTTCACCTGTTCTACGATCACCTTACTAATCACGTATGTGCAAGTAATTTTAATGATTTAGTATGATTAGCTAGTAACATATTTAATATTATAAAATTTTACGTCCCAAAATAATTTATAGTTAACATCAACTTCACAATTATTTTAACTATGTAAGAAGGTAATAAAATAATTTTATCGACAAAGGTACCAAAATCATACGAGTATTATAACAGTAACAACATTAAAATCCCAATACTATAAATAATTATTGACAATAGCATTTTAGTTCGAATATATACATATATGTAAGACGGTCACTAGTTAGCAAGGGGTCCCGAAATCATACAAGCATTATAACGGTTCTAATATAAAATTTACGGACAAAATAATATAAACAAGTACTTATATTATCCTCTTATTTATTTCATATATGTATAAGACGGTAACTAAATAATTATAACGACGAAGGATCCTGAAATCGTACTTTGTTGGTATAGGTTGGTACTGTATACAGAATGGTTGAGAATGGGTACTTTACTATCTTGTTGTTATTGCTTGTTCTCGTCTTTCCCTCCAATTTCTCTTGCCTGAACTTCCCTCTTCCTGTCTTTTTTTTACGACTCCTCTTACTCCTAACTGAGGATTTGTTTTGCCTCTTGTTTTGCCTCTACGTGGACTGATGCCCACAAATTTAGACTAGGTGAGTCATTCCTAGGTTGCTACGTGTCTTAGCTGTAATTTTTTCTATTTTATTATTATTATATTTTTTTTATAGTTATCGAGAATAGTAAAATTTTCGTTTTAAAAAGGAAACTTGATGGGTTACTATACGAGTCTCGACTCCTATACTTTTAGTATATCCCAAAAATGAGTTGAGTGGTTATAAGCGTAAATGTACGAGTCTAGTTATAAAGCTCTAATAATGGGCCTATTATGATTTTATTTTATTCGGGTTATTACATTCTACCCTCCTTAAAATATGTTTCGTCCCTAAACTTGACGTACCTCATTTATTGGAATTGATGAGGATACTTGTCTCTCACTTCCATCTCAGTTTCCATGTTGCTTCTGCTTCATCGTGGTGTGACCAAAGAATATTTACCATCGGAATAACTTTGTTACGAATAACCTTTTCTTTTCGATCCAAGATTTGAACAGGTTGCTCCTCGTAAGTAAGATTTTCTCTAATTTGCATTAGTGGCATCTTGATAACATGACTAACGTCAGGTATGCACTTTCGTAAAAGTGAAACATGAAACACGTCATGGATCCTTGATAACTCAATGGGAAGATAAAAGTCGATATGCCCAATCTCCAACTCTTTCAGTTATTTCAAATGGCCCTATGTATCTTGGACTCAATTTCCTTTGTTTTCCAAATCTTATTATTCCTTTAGTAGGTGATACTTTAAGAAATACAAATTCGCCATCCTGAAATTCTACAGCTTGTCTCTTTAAGTAAGCATAACTCTTTTGTCGACTTTGCGACATCCGCATTTTCTTTTGTATGAATTTCACCTTATCGATAGTCTGTTGTATTAAGTCAGTTCCAATGATTTTGGATTCGTCTATGTCACTCCAGCATGATGGCGGTTTGCACTTTTGCCCATACAAAGCCTCATAGGGTGCCATACCTATACTGGCGTGATATGTTGTTGTAAGAAAATTCTATTAATGGTAAATGTTGTTCCCACGATCCTTGAAAATCCAAAATACACGACCTTAGTAAATCCACCAAAGTTTGGATGGTTCGTTCCGTTTGACCATCCGTTTGTGGGTGAAAAGCAGTGCTAAAATTAAGTTGAGATCCTAAGGCATCTTGAAAACTTTTCTAAACCTTGGCTAAAAAGTTGGTATCTCTGTCGGATATAATGGTTTTCGGAACTCCATGTAGTCTAACTATTTCCTTTATGTACTTTTTAGCTAACTGTTCTGAGTTCCATGAAGTCTTTGTAGCTAAAAAGTGAGCACATTTGGTCAATCGGTCAATAATAACCCAAATCTCATTCATCCCTTATGGTGATAAGGGTAGTCCGGTTACAAAATCCATGGCAAGGGACTCCCATTTCCATGTAGGCATATCTAAGGGTTGGAAAAGGCCTTCGGGTCTTTGATGTTCTATCTTTACTCGTTGACAGGTTAGACATTTTGAAACAAATTATGCCCCCTCTTGTTTCATATTATTCCATCAAAAAGTTTGTCGAATGTCCTTATACATCTTATTCCCTCCCGGATAAATTGAATATCGGGAATTGTGGGCTTCATCCATGATTTTTTTCTTAAGGGTTCCCACATTAGGTACACACAATCGTTTCTGAAACCAAAGTGATCCATCTTCCTGGATTAGGAAACCTAGTGCCTTTCCTACTTGTATATCCTTTCGTATTTTCTCTAATTGCGAATCTTTTCTCTGCTCTTCCTTTATCTCATCACTTAAGGTTAGTGTTACTTCTAGGGCTGCCATGTGTCCGATTAGATCTCCCACATCTAGTCTTGATAAGTCATCTCGAATATGAGTTTATTTACCATAAGCATATTGAAAGTGGGAAATGACTTTCGACTCAGTGCATCGGCTACCACATTAGCTTTGTCGGGTGGTATTGGATATCCAAGTCATAGTCCTTTAGAAGCTCGAGACATCTACGCTGTCTCATATTTATCTCTTTTTGGGTAAAAAATATATATTATAGGCTCTTGTGGTCTGTATACATACGACATGATGTTGGAGTAAGTGTCATCAACAATAGTGTGATCACTTAATTAAATCTCGTTAACACGAATACAAAGGGATGATTAACATTATAGTCAACTGGTCCACATTAATCGGTAATGGTTGGCTTACTAGAGTTTGACATTACTGTCGTATGACGGTGGTGATCAGTTGATCCCTTGAGGTCACACCGAAAGGACGATTCCCTAATCATGATAAGTTAATTAATTGTATAACGATACAGATTAATTAATCCCTTAAACAGAACAAGTTTACAAGTGAGCAATATATCTTATAGTAATATGATTAAATAAGATTCAATAATATAATTGTTATATTGGAATGCTTAATGTTTATGAAACATTTGAGATAAGCATGATTGGTTGATCATAATTACAATTAGTTGTAGATCATGTCAACCAAATATGAGATAACCCATTTTATATACATGTGATTATAAATTAATATTTAATATGTTAAGTTTAATTTATTTGACATCAAACTGTATTTAAATTGGCTAAATACATAATCATATTATAAGATAACATGTCCCATGTCACATGTCACATGTGTGACAAATGACAAAATCACATAATGTAAAATGGAGTCCATATTACACATCAAAATCGGTTTTGCTTAAGTGTAGGGTAGTATTTAGGCTTTAATGTTGTTCTAATCAAGATTAGGCATAATCATAACTAGCTTAAATACTTATAGCCACCCTACAAACTTTGATAAGACAAAAAGCAAAAGGCAACCATCTTTCCCCATGGTGGTGCCGGTTTTGGTGAAAGATTTAAGAGGATGTTTTCCTCTTGTTTTAGAGATAACATCTCATAAGAAAATACTTACGACATCTCACTAGAAATCACCAAATACTTATAAACTTTAGAAGTTTCATAGAACTTGTGTTTGGAGCTTGAACTCGACATTTCTACGGTAGAAATTTCGTGTGTCATACTTGGTTTTAAGGGTACTTAACTGTTGTACTAGTAAATCAATAGTTGAGTGATTTAAGGGTAAGTCTAGGTGCAAGTTATAGGAGGGTTCCTACTCTTGGAGCTTTTGAAAACTCATCCTACATCATCTAGCTCAAGAACAAGTGCAAGAAGGTGTCTTGTACTTGTGCCCATACTCGATTGAAACTCAATGTGAGGAACACTTTTCTTTCTCCATTTCGATTTAAATAGTTAGCATGTAACTAGATCTTGAAACTAATTAAAGAGTTAATTAGTATTACTTAAGAAATGTCTTAAGTGTAGGTATATGAACCTAACACATGAGACTCCGTAGAGATAATGTCTCCAAATCTTTAATGCAAAAACGACTGCAGCAAGTTCCAAATCATAAGTGGGATAGTTTTGTTCATGGGTTTTCAATTGCTTAGATGCATAAGCAATAACCTTACCATCTTGCATTAAGACACAACCTAGACCTTATTTAGAAGCATCACTATATACTTCCAAGTCATTAGTGCCATTTGGTAGAGTAAGTACTGGTGCAGATGTGAGTCTATTTTCACTTCAGAGAATGCTTGATCACATTTCTCACTCCACTCAAATTTTGTACTTTTTCTAATCAAGTTCGTAAGGGGTTGGACAATTTTTGAAAAATCCATTACAAAACGAAGATAGTAACCCGCTAAGCCCAAAAAGCTACGAACTTCTGCTACACTTTTGAGAACATTCCAATTTGTAATTGTCTCAATCTTTTGAGGGTCTATCTTTATCCATAACCTTGATATAACATGACCTAAAAACCTTATTTCCCCTAACCAAAATGCACATTTCTTTAACTTGGCATACAATGTGTTTTTCCTTAAGTCTCCAAAACTACACGCAAATGGTTAGCATGATCCTCCTCATTCTTAGAGTATACAAGAATATCATCGATAAAAATGATAACAAACTTATCCAAATAAGATCTGAATACTCTGTTCATAAGGTCCATGAAAACTGAAGGAGCATTTGTGAGTCCAAAAGGCAATACCGTAAACTCATAGTGTCCATAACGAGTTCTGAAAGCAGTTTTTGGAATATCCTCTAAATTTATTCTTAATTGGTGATATCTTGAACGCAGATCAATTTTTGAGAAAACAGCACAACCTTACAACTGATCAAAGAGGTCATCAATACGGGATATAGGATATTTATTCTTTATAGTGACCTTATTAAGTTCTCTATAGTTTATAATCAACCTCAAACTTCCATCCTTTTTCTTGACAAATAGTACGGGTGCTCCCCAAGGTGAGGTACTCGGTTTATGTATCCCTTTTCCAACAACTCATCTAATGGTTCCTTTAATTCCTTCAATTCTGCAGGTGCCATTCTGTAAGGGGCTTTACAAATAGGTGCACTTTCGCGTACCAATTCAATTGTAAATTCAACTTCACGGTGTGGGGGCGTTCCAGGGATTTCTTCAGAGAAAACGTCAGAGAATTCATTAACAACTGGTATACTAGTTATAACCAGCTCAGACTCTGTTGGGTTAAAAATGTCACATAAGTATCCCTTACACCCTTGGCACAACAACTTTAAAGCTTTTATCAAGGATATGATTCTATTTCCCTTATAGTTTTTATTACTCTGAAAAAGTATTTTATTTTCATTGGGTCTCATAATGGTTACTGATTTTTCATGACAATCTAGTACAACATGATTCTTTCTAAGACAATCCATTCCCAAAACAATATCAAAGTATTGTAGGTTAAACTGGATAAGATCGGCTAGAAAATGATTCCCTTCTATTGTCAAAAAACAATCTTTAAATAGGGTAGAGCATGATACTATTTCCCCCGTTGGTAATCCAATTAGAAGTCTTAAGTCTTAACTCTTGGGTTTGAGGTATTAGATCCAGCCGTTTAATTAATGATTGAGATGTAAAAGAATATGATGCTCCAGTATCAAACAAGACATTAACATGAGTAGAATTAAGAAAAATGTTACCTGTAACCACGTTGTCAGAAGTATCAATATCTTGAGAATTCATTAAATACACCCTCCCTCGAGTTGGACCCGGTCTTTGAACTTAATGTGCTTGCGATTTCTGAGGTACACGTGTATTGGAAGCAGTGACACTACCAGAATTTGATGATTTCAACAGCGGACAATCGCTCTTTTTATGGTTTGGACTTTTACATTCATAATATCGGGAAGTAGGATATTTGCATTGAGTAACAAGATGATTGTTGCGACCACATCTTATACATAATAGATTCTTATTTTCCCCGTAGAACTGATTAACTGGGGTCTTCCAAACCCCAGATTTGGATGTTTATAAAAATTCCCTCCACTGATCCTGTCTTGTCCAAACTTTCATTTGCTTCTAACTTGTTCATCCACTTTTTCATTCATTATTCTTTCTGCATTGGTGGCCTTATCATACATATCCTGATAGTTTAAACAAATATGTGTAAATAGTCTATCTCGAAGACCCCACTTTAGCCCTCTTTCAAAACGGTTCATTCTTAGTTCTTCAGTTGCCACCATATGCGGGGCAAATCGAGATAACTCCATAAATTTGTTGGAGCTAGTGTCCTCCACAGTTAGTGTGATAACAGCTAAGGTTCACAGGGTATACTTTGTATTATAATCAGTTGATTAACGTTTATCGATAACGGTTGGCTTGCTAGATAAGTTTGACGTTATTGTCATACAGATGACGGTGATCAACTGATCCCTAAAAGTCACACCTAAAAGATGTGTTTGAGAGATGTGATTATTTGAGAAAATAATCATATTGATGCCTTATTAAAATGACTAAAAGGTTAGTCGATGTATTTGACTAAAAGGTTAGTCAATGTGATGATGATACGATTATTTAATAACGATTAAATAATGTTAGCTGGTAATTGAATATAAAATGTTATATTTAATCAATGTATATGATGTTGGTCTAAACTAAATGTAAACTGTTATATTTAAGTTGGCGGATATGTATTACACGACATTATTATAGTGTATTGGTCCGGTATTACTCGGTTTATATGACGGTCCATTACTAGTAATAATTAGAATACATATTACATTATGTACATATTAAATGATATGATAACTACCTAATATAGGTTGAGAGGAATAAGGAAACTAGGGTTTTTTTATTCTTTCCTCTTGATTTACACGGTGAGAGGAGAGAGTAATAAAAGGAGAAAAATCTGTTTTTCTAAAACCCTAATTGACTCCTAATCTCACGGTTTCAAGGGTGAAAAAGAGAAGAAAAATTCTGATTTTGAACTCTCTCATTCATCTTCATATTCATCATCATTATACACACAAAATTAGAAGTAATTTTTGGGTATTCGTTCTAGCACGACGAAGGCATTTCTTGAACCATCTTGGGTGCAACGATTAGAAAGAATACCTACTTTGGTATTTGTTCTTAGGCCTTTTGCAAGGACTGAAGGTTATTTCTTAATCTCTTGTTTTATATTATGCAATTTCATTTATGACTAGAGATTCATATAGTTATAATTTCATTATAATCCGAATTATTTAAAGGGAAGTATACCGATATTTCCCACAAGTTGTATCAGAGCCTTTGGCTATGAAATTATTTTATATGTCTTTTTCATTAAAGGATTGGTCTAATTTTATAAAAAAAATAAATAAATAAAGTTGCTTTTTTTTTTTGGCCGAATTTTTTTTTTTGTGCCGTGAGTTTTTTTTTTAGGGTTCCATTTTTTATTCATAAATGTTGTTGTTTTAATGTGTTAAGATAATAATATAATGAATTAGTTGATGTTTTGATTTAATGAGGATTAAATTGAAATGAAAATGGAATTTGTTTTGGATGTTAAAGAACATTCATTGTGCTAAATTTTTCGATATGAATATACAAAACAATTATGATTAGTTGAGTATTTTGATAATCGATTAATCATGATTTGGATATTCATTTTAAAAGGTTAATTTGAATCATCTAGTTTGTATCAATGTTTAATAATGATTAGATTTTGAATGTTTGTACCGATCTAGTTTTATTAGCATGATCAAATTAAATAGATTAAATTTTTATCTTATTTTTTTTACTGTTCACCGTGGCTACTGCTACTGTTCATAAAAAAAAAAATAGGTTTGTTTTTCGTTTTTTTATATTTAAAACCGAGAGAGAGAAAAAAAAAAATTAAAAAAAGGCAAAAATTAAAAAAAGTTTTTTTTTTTGGGTACCTGCTACTGTTCACGGCTACTGTTCATTCGTGAATAGTGAAAAAAAAAATTTATTTTTGTTTTGTTTACAGCATTACAAAGATAATGTATGTTGTTTTGTTGTTGTGAAAAAGTTCACAATGATAGATACCCTATTATTTTAAAAAGTTTTAAAATAATGTTGAATTTAATTTATGTTATACCCGATAATATGAATTTAATTGGATTATGGTTGATTAAAATTGTTGTGTGCAATTGAGGAATTGTCACATAATTTTGATCATTTTAAAGGTGGTTTGGATAAATTAATCATCATAATTAATGAATTATGTCTTGAATGTTTAATTTATTATGTTGATGCATTTTATTTTTGTTGAATGAATGAATGAATGGATGAATGGATTATTTTGGTATTTTTACAAGAGGTTGTAATTTGTATTGCTTAGTGTGGCCTTAGTAGATTGTGTTATCGTAATGATGGTAACATGGTCTTTGATGTATTTTGAGATCTCGAATCTCCCCTTTGTAATCTTTAATTATGATTTTTAAATTAGAATGTAAATAGGTTTATATTTTGTAATTTTTTTTAAAATTGTATTTTTGAGAAGACCAAAGATGGAGATCGGATAGCTCACTCCCGCTACATGGACCAAGATGGAACATCAAGTCAAGTTTCTAGGGTCCATAAGGATGGATTCCAAAGTGTATTTTTGTTCTATTTTGATAGGATAGGCCACACTAGGACTTTGTACTTTGTTTTTCATTTTTCCGTTCTTATTGTTTTTCTTTTGCATGATAGTTATTGCATCATATTCCGCCTAAACCAAACCACCTACTACTACTTATAAATTGCATGAAAATTGACTCATATAGATTGTATGTTAATTATCATGGACATCCAGATGTCACTCAAATTCTAAAAGCTATCATCTTAAATTATTCATTCTCTAAATGCTAGATCATTCGTTCACTTAAATGAATAAAATTAAAGCTGATGGACCTTCCTCTAAAATCCAAAATTGAGATTAGTCTTTATAGGGAAAACTGCTATGACTCCCTTCTTCGTCGGTAGGCATATAGGACCTTACTCTCCATATGATCCCTTCTACGTTGGGTAAGTAGTACGTGTTGACCTATTTTACCTCAACATTATAGTCAGAGTAATATCTCGTGATTATGATGGACTATTGATAGAATTTACAGAAATTTATCGACCAGGAATTCTAAAAGTAGAATTAGCCAAGAAGTTGGCTTATCAATTTACAGAAATTGAGTCTTGGGATCATTTATTTAATACTTGAGGGAGGTCAATTGTATAAATGCAAGAGTCTTCGCATTAATCGGTTTGCATTAGACTTAATTAAAACGATGAAAATGCTTATTATGTTTTATCTCCTTTTCGCAGTGTAGCATTCATTTATATCGATAAAACTGTTATAACAAATGGCTGGACATGCTGATGCCCCTATGCCAAGTGCCACGCTTGCACGTGAATCCTGGCTTAAGATGTTCATGGACAATATGAATCAGTACACGCGACTGAAGAATAACGGGTCCAACTTTGCGGACTGGGAGGCTTCATTACGGAATGCTGCCATAGCTGACGGTAAGTTCAAGTACTTGACTGGGCCACTACCGCCTAACCCAGGCCCCAATGCAGGAGCAAATGAATCACTTGCTTATAGTGATTTCGTAATGGAGGCGGGGGCGATAAAGAACGTACTCATCTTTTCAATGGGATCCAATTTGCAAAGACGATTCATTGCCCAAGGTGCAAACAAGATTTTCACCACGCTTACTAACGAGTTCTCAAAAGCACCGCAGATCGTTATGTATGAGCTTACCACTCGCTTCTTTGAAGCGAAACTCCAGAAGGGCCAACCGATTAGCCCACACATTCTCTATATGATCGAGAATCTCGAAAATATGGAGGCACTTGATTGCAAAATCAAAGAGAGCGTGGTCATTGACCGCATGCTTCATTCACTTCATGATGGTTTTGCCCAATTCAGGGCAAATTACTATATGAATGATTTGAAGAGAAATCCTCATCAGCTACACTCACTTCTCATACAGACCGAGAAGGATCTGAAATTGAGTGGGAGCCTGAAGCAGGACGTTCTCATGATTTCAAACAAGGGTAAGGGTAAGGGCAAGGCTCAGGCCGACCTAGCTGTAGGGAAGCCGAAGTTCAAGAAGCCAGGAAAGGGCAAGAGTGGGCCTGGTGAGACTAGCAGTAGCTCACAAGGCAAGATAAAGAGCAAAGAAAACATGGAGTGCCACCATTGCCACAAGACTGGGCATTGGAGGCGGAACTGTCCCGTGTATGTTGAAGACGTAAAAGCAGGCCGCGTCACTCCTGTTGTTATGTCATCTTTTATTCATATGATTGAGATTAACCATGCAAGTTTCGGAACTTGGGTACTTGATACTGGTTGTGGTTCTCATATGTGTAATCATTTGCAGGGCCTAAGAAACATAAAAACTCTCGAAAAGGGTGATGTGGACCTGCGAGTGGGGAATGGAGCAAGAGTAGCTGCCGTTTCAGTGGGAACATATGTAATCCAACTCCTGAGTGGATTTGATTTATTTTTAAATAACTGTTACTATGTACCCTGTTTATCTAAAAACATTATTTCTGTTTCCGTACTCGTTAAAGACGGTTTTTCATTTGTAGTAAAGGATAATAGCTGTATTTTCTCTTTAAACGAAATGATTTATGGTAAAGCGGTTTCCATGAATGGGATTTATGTTTTAGATCAAACCACAGATATATTGCATGTGAGTAATAAAAGGGTAAGAGTTGGTGACAAAGATCAAACCTATCTATGGCATTGCCGTATGGGACACATAAATGAAAAACGCGTGAAGAAGTTCATTGACAATGGGACTATCTGCTCATTTGACTATGCATCATTTGGCACGTGTGAATCATGTCTCATAGGCAAAATGACTCGAATTTCCTTCAAAGGTGTTGGAATGCGCGCTGCTGACCTATTAGGACTCATACATACTGATGTGTGTGGACCTATGTCAATCAACGCTAGAGAAGGCTATAGATATTTTATCACTTTCACGGACGATTTGAGTAAATATGGATATGTCTACTTAATGAAGCACAAAAGTGAGTCCTTTGATAAGTTCAAGGAATACCAGAATAAGGTTGAAAACCAGCTGGGTAGAAAGATTAAAGCACTACGTTCAGATCGTAATGGCGAATATCTTTCGAACGAGTTTGATCAACACCTTAAAAACTGTGGTGTAGTACTACAGTTAACTCCACCTGGAACACCTCAATTAAATGGTGTGTCCGAACGGAGAAATTGAACATTACTTGATATGGTTCGATCCATGATGAGTCACACGGTAGTGCCTGATTCATTGTGAGGCTATGCTCTTTTGTCAGCTGCTCTTATACTTAACCGAAGTCCGTCTAAAGCTGTTGACAAGACTCCATTTGAAATGTGGAAGGGAACAGTCCCTAACTTGTCCTTTATTAGGGTTTGGGGCTGCGAGGCTTATGTCAAGTGGAGACACGAGGATAAGCTCGGCCCGCGATAGGTCAAGACATACTTTATTGGTTATCCAAAAGGAATGTTTGGTCATTACTTTTATTCGCCTACCAAACAACGTGTTTTTGTTGCGGCTAGTGCGAAGTTTCTAGAGAAAGAATTTCTCGAGAACAAGACGAGTGATAGAACCTTCGATCTGTCGGAGATTCAAGAACCAACAACCGAGCAACCGATGGAGGAAGATGTTCTTTCATCTTCTGCTGCGGTTAATATTCCTGAGGAACCTAGAAGGTCGGGTAGAGTCTCCATACCTCCAGACAGATACAGTGGTATGGTCGAGGAGAACGATAGAGACGATGTTTTGCTCCTAGAGAGTAACGAACCCGCTACCTATAAAGGAGCCATGACCTGTTCCGACTCAAAGCTATGGCTTGAGGCCATGCAATCCGAGATGGACTCTATGTATGAGAATGACGTATGGGAGCTGGTTGATTTGCCTGATAAGGTTCGGCCTCTTCAGTGCAAATGGCTTTACAAGATAAAGCATT
>JAIUZE010009873.1:0-11445 GCA_022085475.1 Heliosperma pusillum | reverse complement strand
CAAAAGTCAAGAAAAGTCAAAGACGATTCAAAAGTCAAGAAAAGTCAAAGACGACTCAAAAGTCAAGAAAAGTCAAAGACGCCTTAAGACGGGATTCTCATGGAATCTCGCGGAAATTCCAAATACGAACTTGGAAATTCTAAATTAGACTCGGAAAATAAAATTCTATATTAAAACTTAAATTTGCTGAAAAGTATCCGTAAAATATTTCTACTAGAAAAATAGGGTACATTTCCGGGTGTTACATCTTAACTCAATTTCTAACAATTAACTCTCGTACATATCAAATATATGTAATGGACTAATTAATTGTATCATATACAAATAATTAGTTACTATTTGGATTTCATTCTATAGGTGTGGCCGAAAGGGATCAGTTGATCACCGCCGTCATACGACAATAACGTAAAACTCTAGTCAGCCAACCGTTATTGATTTACGTTAATCAACTGACTAATCATATATATATAGTCAATAAATATCCCAATTATATTCCTTAATAAGATTTATTATGTGGTGCATTATTGTGGAGGACACCTACTCCAACAATCTCCCACTTGTCTGACGCAAGTGTGCGACACCAATTCTCTTGTCTCTTTATCACATCTCCCACTCAACGCAAGGTGTCTTTCAGGTCGCACTTGCGACTTGATTATATCTAGAGTGGTTTTCTAGATAGGGAGAATAACTGTCTGACCGGAAAATCTACCATAGATCTCTTTCTGAGCGTGGCCACGCTTTACAGTAACTTCTCCTCGAGTGACCTAAAGATGTATGTACCCAACGTGGGTGGACAATTCTTGTTGATTCATCTACTCTGTATGATGCAGATCACCATGATCCAGAAGATGTCCATCGGCCTCCTTTTACGGCACGACTTAGAACATCAACCAAAACCAATCGGAAACTGCACCGACTTAGATAGACGGTCGCCAGTCAAAAGAATCGTCTCATAGGAATAAGATAGAAGACCCTGCCACGACCAGACATCAAATAATTGATTTAAGGGTCTCTACAAATGTCACTGTCCGACAGAGTGTCATACAGTCTGTGTATGTAAACGACCAGTCATCTCCATGACCCCATGGTGCTGAACCAACCATCGATCGACTTACAATCTAGTCACTTCGAGACGTCACCTCATTGAGTGACTAGGGGACAAAATACTAAGTTCGTCCTATTCACTTGAATAGGGTCCAACATTGTCTTACAATATATTCGGATAAACAAAGTATTAAATTTAGTCAAACTAAATAAAAGAGTATATAATAAAACTCGAACAATGAATGCAATTATCATATATGAAATAATTAATACAACATTCAATTATTACATATTACATAATCTAAAGGAATTCTGGTACAAGTCTCAATCCCATTGTGACGACATGACCATCATGCTTAGCCTTTGATAAAGGCTTGATTAAAGGATCAGCAATGTTGTCATCTGTCCCAACCTTACAAATGTCAATTTCCTTTCTATCAACGTAATCTCTAATTACATGATATTTCCTAAGTACATGTCTAGACTTGTTAGTAGACTTGGGCTCTTTTGCTTGAAAAATAGCCCCACTGTTATCACAAAAAATCGTGATAGGATCTTTGGCAGTAGGGACTACTGTTATTCCTTCCAAATATTGTCAAATCCACACAGCTTCCTTTGCAGCTTCAGACGCAGCAAGGTACTCTGCTTCTGTTGTAGAATCCGCTGTAACACTTTGCTTGAAACTCTTCAAGCAAACAGCTCCTCCATTTATCATATAAACGTAGCCGGATTGGGATTTCATATCATCCCTATCTGTTTGGAAACTGCCATATGTGTAACTTTTTACACATAACTCAGTCTCGCCTCCAAACACTAAGAACGAATCCTTGGTCCTTCACAAGTACTTAAGGATGTCCTTTACGGCTATCCAGTGACTCTCACCTGGATTTGCTTGGTAACGACTTGTCATGCTTAAAGCATATGCAACATCGGGACGAGTGCACATCATAGCATACATGATTGATCCAACAGCGGATGTATAAGGGATAAATTTCATGTGTTCATTCTCCTAGGGTTTCGTAGGGCACTCTGACTTGCTCAAAGTGATCTCACTTCACATAGGAAGAAAGCCTCTCTTAGAGTCTTTCATGTTGAACCGATCAAGAATCTTATCAATATAAGTTTCTTGACTTAATGCTAGTATCCTTTTAGATCTATCCCTATAGATCCGGATACCTAAGATGCCCTGGGCCTCTCCTAAGTCTTTCATTTGGAAATGTATCTCTAGCCACTCCTTCACAGAAGTGAGCATTGGAATATCATTCCCAATGAGTAGTATGTCATCTACATACAAGACTAGAAAAGTTACTTTACTCCCACTAAACTTCATGTATAAACATGGTTTCTCGACACTTCGAGCGAAGCCATTTTGTTTAATTACATGATCGAAACGATGATTCCAACTCCTGGATGCTTGTTTAAGACCATAAATGGATCTCTTAAGTTTGTATACCTTCTTAGGGTTTGATGGATCCACAAAACCTTTAGGTTGTGTCATGTACACTTCCACTTCTAGAATCTCATTCAAGAAGGCGGTTTTGACATCCATTTGCCAAATCTCATAATTATGAAATGCGGCAACCCCTAAGATAATCCTTATGGATCGAAGCATTGCGACTGGGGCGAAGGTTTTGTCATAGTGAAGACCATGAACTTCAGTGAAACCTTTTGCCACCAATCTAGCTTTGTAAACATCATTATGTTTATCTATGCCACGTTTGATCTTGTAGATCCACTTACACTGAAGAGGTCTTACCTCCTTAGGTAAATCAACCAAGTCCCATACTTGATTGTCGTACATAGAATCCATTTCGGATTGCATGGCTCCTAGCCATAGCTTTGAGTCGGGACTAGAAATGGCTGCTTTGTATGTAGTAGGTTCGTTACTTTCAAAAAGTAACACATTATAGCCATCACCTTCCTCTATAATACCAAGGTTCCTAATGAATAATGACTATGTCAGACGAAGAGGGAACGTTTTCCCCGTCGTCCTTCTCGGTTTGTGGCTCTTGGACTTCATCAATTTCAAATTTTCTCCCACTATGTCTTTTAGAAATAAAATCATTTTCTAAAAAGATTGCATCACGAGACACAAACACTTTTTCCTCGTGTTTATTGTAGAAGTAATAAGCACGTGATTCCTTTAGATATCCTACAAAAAGACATTTGTCAGATTTGGATGCGAGTTTATCGTCATACTTATTCTTAACAAAAGCCTCGCATCCCCAAATTCTCATAAGCGACAAATAAGGGACTTTCCCTGTCCATATCTCATATGGAGTCTTTTTTTCCGCTTTAGTTGGGCTTCGATTTAGTGAAAATATAGCAGATAAGATAGCAAAACCCCAAAAATAATCAGAAAGCTCTGTCAGATTCATCATAGATCGAACCATATCTAATAAAGTTCGATTTCTCCTTTCGGACACAGTGTTCCAGGAGGAGTCCATTGTGATACTATACCACAATCTTTTAGGTGTGAATCAAATTCATTGTTCAAGTATTCACCACCACGATCGGATCGTAGGGCTTTAATCTTTTTATTCAATTGGTTTTCTACTTCATTTTGAAATTCTTTGAATTTTTCAAAAGCATCACTTTTATGCCTCATCAAGTAGACATATCCATATCTACTCAAGTGGTCGGTAAAAGTAATGAAGTACTGATAACCACCTCTAGCTTGGATAGTTATTGGGTCGGCATACATCCGTATGTATAAGTCCTAATACTTCACTTGCTCGTGTCTCTTTTCCCCTAAAAGGAGCACGAGTCATCTTGCCTAGAAGACAAGATTCGCATACGCCATAAGATTCATAATCGAATGGTTTGAGTACTTTAGATGAAACAAGTCTCTTTATGCGTCATTCGTTTATGTCCCCTAAATGACAATGCCACAGGTATGATTGATTAGGTTCACCTGTTTTGAGCTTCTTGTTTTCTACATGATAGACCTCTTTTGCAATATCTAGAACATAAATACCTTCAATAGAAATGGCCTCGCCATAAACCATTTCATTAAATAAAAAAGTACAATAATTGTTCTTAATACAAAATGAAAATCCTTCCATGTCTAACACGGAAATGGAGATAATGTTCTTGGTAAGAGTTGGTACATAATAACAATTTTTTTAAATATAACTCTAAACCATTAGGAAAAAGAAGAACGTAGTTGCCCACGGAAATTGCGGCTACCTTAGCTCTATTTCCCATGCGCAGGTCCACGTCACCCTTCGCTAGTGGTTGCGCGTCCTTCAGCCCCTGTACATGATTACAAAGGTGAGAACCACAACCGGTATCAAATACCCAAGAAGATGTACTAGCAAAGTTAATATCTATCATATAGAGTGATGAAAGAATTTTACATGACGTTGTCACACAACCGTCCTTCTTGTCTTTCAAGTATTTAGGGCAATTGTGTTCCAATGCCTTTTGCCATTACAATAATAGCAATCCGCCTCCGCGTGTTTGTTGATTTTGAGCTTGGGCTTATAAGAGACCAAGCCCTTTCCTTTGCCGACTTTCTTGAAAAGAGTCTTACCCTTTCCTTTGTCCTTTTTCACCCCAAGGTTCATGTTTTTCATTTTCATTGAAAGAACGTCCTTGGGTTCACTCCCACTCGCCTCCATGTCCCTCTCCGCTTGGGTGAGGAGTGCATGGAGTTCATGGAAACTCTTTTCCATGCCATTCATGTTATAGTTCACCCTAAATTCGGTGAACTTTGGTGTGGGTGTTAGAATAACCTATAAGGGATCTCATCCCCGAAAAGGTGTGTCTTTAATTTCCGCTATGAAATTGGTAAGTATGGTAAGAAAAGGTCACCAAGCATACTTGTGTATTGTGACTTCTTCAACTACCTCTTTGCCAAGTATTGAAGATGTGCCTATTGTTCGAGAATTCGTTGATGTATTTCCTGAAGATTTGCACGGGATTCCTCCCGAGCGTGATATTGAGTTCTCTATTGATCTTGTACCTGGTTCTGGACCCATAGCCAAAGCTCCTTACCGTATGGCTCCGACCGAATTGAAAGAATTAAAGAAGCAACTAGATGATATGATTGAGAAGGGTTTTATTCGACCAAGTGCGTCGCCTTGGGGTGCTCCTATTCTTTTTGTAAAGAAGAAAGATGGTTCTATGAGGCTTTGTATTGATTATCGTGAGTTGAATCGGATTACAATCAAGAATAGGTATCCTTTACCAAGAATTGAAGATTTGTTTGATCAACTAAAGGGTGCTTCTACTTTTTCAAAGATTGATTTGAGATCCGGTTATCACCAAATTCCAGTTCGAGATGTTGATATTCCGAAGACCACTTTTAGTACAAGGTATGGTCATTATGAGTTCAAGGTGATGCCATTTGGATTGACGAATGCTCCCGCTATCTTTATGGACCAAATGAACCGCACATTTAGTGAGTATCTTGACAAGTGTGTGGTGGTATTCATTGATGATATTCTTATTTTCTCCAAGTCCGAAGAAGAGCATGCTATTCATCTAAGGACTATTCTGGGTGTTCTTCGTCGTCAGAAGTGGTATGCTAAGTTCTCCAAATGTGAATTTTGGTTACCTAAGGTGTCCTTTCTGTTGGAGCAAGTGTCCTCCACAATAGTGCATTTATATTATAAATCTCATTTTGGAATATTAGTGGGATGACTAGTATTTTGATACTCCACGTCAGTTGATTAACGTAAATCGATAACGGTCAGCTGACTAGAGTTAGACGTTATTGTCGTATGACGGCGGTAATCAACTGACCCCTTTCGGTCACACCTATAGGATGAGACCCAAACTGAAATCTAATTATTTGTATACGATACATATTAATTAGTACTTTATATATATATTTGATATATGTTTAGTTACGAGAGTTAATTATTGGAAATTGAGTTACGAACTCATTCCGGATAAGTTTATTAGTCAATTATACGATAATTGACTGAATAAATTTTACGTCTTATTTTAATACGATTAAATAAGATTTAATTTAATGATTAATAGTTAATTCATTAAATTAGTTGAGGTTATGCATATACTTTGAGGTAGAGGTGATTAGTTAATTATATTTACAAGGAGTTGTAAAATAAACTAACTAGGCATTGTGGGACCCATTATATATTGATATAATGATAAAATATCACTTAAAAGTTAAGTGTATATTATTTATTAATTTGAGTCATAAAATTGTTATATGATCAAATTAATCCTTAATTATACAAGATAATTAATCATGTGATTATAAGTATTTGTGGGACAAATATCAAAAATCAAAATGGACCACATGATACTAGTAAGAGCCGAAATCATGTAGTGTATAACATGATGGTTGTTGTTTCTTGTATCATACTACAACATGTGATCATGTCATGTTTATGACACATGATCATGATCTTATTCAATACTACACTCAAAGTAATTGCATGGGATTATTTTAAGCAAAATAAGGGGCCATTCATGCATGTCTTGGCCGGACCTTTGTGTCCTTAAAAGGACAACTTTGTTGTTCATTTTGCTTGCTTGTTCATTCTAGTTTTGAATGCTTATCTCACTAAAATCCTCATCTCTCTAAAAACCTCTCAAATACTAATATTTTCCTATTACTAGAGTAGTAATAAAATCTAATATTAGTTCATCTTTTCACTTGTGTTTTCTAGTCAAAAAACTAAGTGATAAGTTTGGGTTCTCTCTTGGGTGCATCTAAAAGGAGGTCTTCTAGTTTGAAGATTACAAGGAGGATCATCTATTTCTTTCTAGCACAAGAACAACAAGAAAGGTGTTTCTTGTTGTGCCCATATAAACCGAAATTTCCCAATGTAAGGAAATTTCTTCTTACTTTTTATTATGCATTTTAATTTGCATGCATGTTACATAGAT
The DNA here is from genome assembly GCA_022085475.1 of Heliosperma pusillum. NCBI lineage: Eukaryota > Viridiplantae > Streptophyta > Magnoliopsida > Caryophyllales > Caryophyllaceae > Heliosperma > Heliosperma pusillum. Next base: position 4,536 of record JAIUZE010009873.1, on the reverse strand, counting down.
CTTTATTAAACACTAAATTAACAAGTAATTTAGTAACTAATTAGAGGAGTCTAATTAGGGTCTATGAACTTTCATGTGGTATCAGAGCTAGCTTGTAGCATGCATGTTGATTTTAAGAATTAAAATCGGGTTATACGATAACTTGAGTAAAAATCGAAAATTTATGTTAAAAATGGTTTTCACAAAATTTTCTGATTTTCATGCATACCTACTGACCTCAAAATGTTTGTGGTCAAATTTGGTGAATTTACGAATTAATTTGCTATTTATTATGATTTATGGCCTTTATAATCGAGTTAGCATGCGGTTTTATGTTAAAAGTTAACTAAAAATAGTTGCATGTTGAATCTGGCCTCAAATTTTTAATATGTTGTCACATGCATGGTGTACATATTGTATGTAATGTTTCGGGACATTTAGTCATGTATTGCATGGTTATTGATTTTTATTGGATAAAGATCGATTTAAAGGAGTTATTTTGTTCTTAAAATTGAAACGAGACTTTCTGGAGTTAAAATTTTTTTGTACATTTTAAAATATTATTTATATCATCCTGGTAAAATTTGAAAATTTGTTTCATCATTTTACTATTTTAGTTGGTTTTTATTTGATAAAAACCGATTATTATAAAGCTATTTGTTCATAAAATCATTTCAAATTTTTTGGGCAAATGTTTTTGTTCTTGAGGTTCCTGGAAGTGTTCCAGTATGTACAAATATTTTTGTTTCAATTTTAATGATTTTTAATTTTATTTTGGGTTTAATTCATAAAAGTTATGAATAAACCTCTTTAAATAGCAAATGCGATCAATTCAAACTAATTAAATACAAGTGAAATTAGTGGGGACTAATTTTGAGTTCTAAATCAGTTTAGATAATTAGTTTGAGCTTAAATACGATTTAAGTGTTGATTATTGATTTTTAGTAGATAAAATCGATAAAATTCGTAAAAACCGAGCTAGAATGAACATGACAAGTGTTGAGGGTGATTTTGGCATGATTTTACAGCATTTTTATTTATGTTGTTGAATGAATGAATGTCATTTATTTATTTTATTGCAAGTTGTACCTAGTATGGCCTAGATTATTTTTAATCGGTATTACCCGTAATGTAAGGGAATACCGATTTGGTTGTAATTTATTGCGATTTCGTATCGCCGTTTTGTAATAATTAATAATTTCATTTTATAGATCAAATGTATAATAGGAATTTGCTATGTATTCATTTGTATTTTTGTAATTATTTATTGAGAAGACGGTGATTCCCAAAGTCGGTGTTCCAAAAGACGGTGCCATATTGGAAAGCGTTCCATGAAGAGGCAAGGGACCAAGGAGTTGGTTTCCGATTTGTAATCATCTAGTTAATTAGATTAGCTAGGTGGCCATACTAGGATTTAATTTGATTGCTTGCTTTATTTTTCCGCACATGCCAAAATCACCAACATGCGTTTTATTTATCGATTGTCAATTCAACGTTATTCAAAATTCACCGACTTAGTTCACTTATAGGGAATTAATAACTAAAATTGGCAAGACCTCTCACATAACTTAAAAAGGAATTGAGATTTAGCCTTACCAATTGAAGCACCTATGAACCCCGTGTTCATTAGGACAACCACAACGTGGACCTTTTTACCTCGGGTAAGTAGGGTGATACGATCACACGCCTAAATTGGGTTGGACTCAACAAGATAAGCGTTATCTTGGGACTAGGAGATGGGTTTAGTTGAAATCCGTCGACCGAGAGTTCTAGGAGTAGAATTAGTCAAAAGTTGACTTACCGTCTTTTACATAAAAGTTGCATAACATGTTCTTTTGTCTAAAATGCGGGTCTCGGAATCGCTTATATAATTTCGTGAGGGGTCATTATATGAGTGACTTGTTTAAATCGTTTATACAAGTAAAATTGATTAAAACAATGAATGTTAATATTTCCTAATTTTGTTGTAGTTATTCATAATTCGCAATGGCAAACAATAACAACACCGTTCAAATAGGAAAAGACTCATGGCTAAGGTCCGTTATGGACAAATGCATCTTAAAAGACGATGGAACTAATTTCGTCGAGTGGGAGCAAAAGATCAAGAGTGCGGCGTTATCGGATAACGTTTTGCGCTACTTGACCGAGGCACCTCCCAATGAACCCGGCCCAAGAGCCACTAATGCGGCCAAAGCCGCCTATGAGGAATACCTTAAGGTAGAAAACGACGTCAAGATGGTCTTGATTTGGTCGATGTCCTCAACCCTTAAGCAACAATACATCACCCTTGGAGCATATGAGATATTCTCTCTAGGGTGACATTGGCTTTTTCTCAATCACCCAAGATTCGCCAATACAATGCTATGACTCGGCTTTTTGAAGCCAAGCTAGAGAGGGGCCAAAAGGTTGGTCCACATGTGCTTAAGATGGTGGAACATATTGACACTCTAGATCGTCTAGGGGTCAAAATTCCTAAGAAGCTAGCGGTTGGCCGCATCCTTCACTCACTTCCCCCCAAGTTTGCCCAAGCTAGGGCAAACTATAACATGCATGGCATGGATAAGAGCTTTCACGAGCTCCATGCTCTCCTTACCCAAGTCGAAAGGGATGTGGAAGCAAGTGGGAGTGAGCAAAAGGATGTTCTTTCAATGAGATTGAAGAACTTAAAGCTAGGGGTTCAAAAGGGGAAGGGAAAAGCCAAAGCCCAATTTAAGAAGCAAGGAAAGGGAAAGAGCAAAGCTATTATGAATAGCAATGCCAAGGCTAAGGGTAAGAAGCACGCCGAAGCCGAATGCTTTTATTGTAAAGGCAAGGGACATTGGAAACGCAATTGTCCCAAGTATTTGCAGGATAAGAAGGACGGATGTGTGACACCGTCAGGTATAATCCTCTCTTCTCTCTATAGGATAGATATTAACTATGCTTGCACTTCCACTTGGGTATTTGATACTGGATGTGGTTCTCACCTTTGTAATCACTTGCAGGGGCTGAAGGACGTGCGAGCACTAGCCAATGGTGATGTGGACCTACGAATGGGGAATGGAGCAAGAGTTGCCGCCGTCTCCGTAGGAACTTATGTATTAACCTTAGCTAGTGGTCTTGAGTTGTATTTAAATAATTGTTATTTTGTACCCTCCTTGACTAAGAACATTATCTCCATTTCCGTACTTGACGCGGAGGGTTTCTCTTTTGTACTCAAGAACAATAGTTGTTCGTTTTCTTTTAATGATGTGTTTTATGGTAAAGCCATCTCTGTTGGAGGCATTTATGTTCTTGATAATGTTAATGAAGTATATCATGTAGAAAGCAAAAAGCTCAAATTAGGTGAACCTAATCAATCATACCTTTGGCATTGTCATTTAGGTCATATAAACGAACGACGCATAAAGAGGCTCGTTTCAACGAAACTTCTCAAACCATTTGATTACGAATCTTATGGTGAATGCGAATCTTGTCTTTTGGGCAAGATGACTCGTGCTCCTTTTACAGGAAAAGGGACACGAGCAAGTGAAGTATTAGGCCTTGTACATACCGACGTATGTAGCCCAATGACTCACCAAGCTAGAGGTGGTTACAAGTACTTCATTACTTTTACCGACGATTTAAGTAGATATGGATACGTCTACTTAATGAGGCATAAGAGTGAAGCTTTTGAAAAGTTCAAAGAGTTTCAACATGAAGTGGAAAACCAATTGAATAAGAAGATAAAAACCTACGATCCGATCGTGGTGGTGAATATCTAAATTATGAATTTGATTCACACCTAAAAGATTGTGGTATAGTATCACAATGGACTCCTCCTGGAACACCTCAATTAAATGGTGTGTCTGAAAGGAAAAACCGAACTTTATTAGATATGGTTCGGTCGATGATGAGCCTTACAGAGCTTCCTGACTCGTTTTGGGGATTTGCCATCTTAACCGCAACATTTTCACTAAATCGTAGCCCGACTAAAGCAGCCAATAAAACTCCATATGAGATATGGAAAGGAAAGGTTCCTTATTTGTCGTTTATGAAAATTTGGGGTTGCGAGGCGTTTGTTCATGAGAAGTCTAATGACAAGCTCGCACCCAGATCCGACAAATGTTATTTTGTAGGATATCCCAAGGAGACTCGTGGATATTACTTCTACAACCGTCATGAGGACAAAGTGTTTGGGTCTCGTGATGCTGTCTTTCTAGAAAGCGATTTCGTTTCTAAAAGGCAGAGTGGGAGAAAATTCGAACTTGACGAAGTTCGAGAGCCACAAACCGAAAATGAAGTAGAGGAAAACGTTCCCTCCTCGTCTGAAACGGTTATTGTCCCTAGAAGGTCAGGTAGAATTAGTTCTCAACCTGATCGTTACCTCGGATGTATCGAGGGCGATGGTGATTTATTACTTTTTGAAAGTGATGAACCCACAACCTACAAGTCGGCCGTTTCTAGTCCCGACTCCAAGCATTGGCTAGAGGCCATGCAATCCGAAATGGATTCTATGTACGAAAATCAAGTATGGGACTTGGTAGACTTGCCTGAGAAGGTGCGACCTCTTCAGTGCAAGTGGATCTACAAGATCAA
>JAIUZE010009872.1:0-15880 GCA_022085475.1 Heliosperma pusillum | reverse complement strand
CATCATCAAAAATCATCAAATAACAACAATCATCATCCATAACATAATTCCTACACTTACTAATCGTAATCTAATACGAATTCTAGCATATAAAGCATGTAAAACACGTAAATGATATCGAGTAACCCTTCACCGTTACCTTTTCGCGACTTTAATCGATTTCTAAACCTTCCTAGTCTCCACCTACATACAATTAGATAATAAAAGATGAATATCATTCACCTTGAGAAAGACGGATTATTTAAAAAGCGAGAAAGACGGTAATTTTATTACCAATACGGATAGAGGAAGCTAAGAGGGGAAGAATAAGACGAACTTACGTGAATTCCGACAAGAAACGAGGGAGCTACGATCATCCAAAGATTGGATCAAAGAGGGAGGCAAGGTTTTGGTTGCTTAAGGAAGAAGAAATTGTGTTGTGTTTGTGTTAGAATGAATTAGGTTAGGGTTAGGAGGGAGTATAAGTAAAGGGTGAGTCGGAAAAGCCAACGAAAGTCAAAGTCGGCTCAAAAGTCAAGAAAAGTCAAAGACGACTTAAAAGTCAAGGAAAGTAAAAGACGACTTAAAATTCAAGAAAAATAAAAGACGACTTAAAAGTCAAGAAAAGTCAAAGACGACTTAAAAGTCAAGAAAAGTCAAAGACGACTCAAAAGTCAAGAAAAGTCAAACTCGACTCAAAAGTCAAGAAAAGTCAAACTCGACTCAAAGGTCAAGAAAAGTCAAACTCGACTCAAAAGTCAAGAAAAGTCAAACTCGACTCAAAAGTCAAGAAAAGTCAAACTCGCCTTAAGACGGCTTTTTCATGGAATCTCGCAGAAATTCCAAATACGAACTCGGAAATTCTAAATTCGACTCGGAACTTAAAAATTATAAATTATAACTTACAATTGCTGAAAAGGTTTCGTAAAATATTTCTACTAGAAAAATAGGGTACATTTCCGGGTGTTACAATCACCCCACCTTTTAAAAAGTTTCGTCCTCGAAACTTGAGAGTAGAAAATAAAAGTATCAAGGACAAGAATCGATTTTCAAAATTAACACGAAAGCTTTTACAAAGGAAACATTTATGAAATGATGTTCTTCTCGAAACGGTTTAAGGGAATTTTTTTTCATAAGTGCGAAACTCTATTTACGGATCACAAGAATGCTCGTCGCGAACGAGAACTCTAATTATCCAAAATCAAATCAATGTCGAATTTGTGAAATCGAAATTCAAAACAACGTTAGTCAGTGCAGGACTAGTTATCAGACGTCTCCCATAACAAGTGCAAACATCCAAACCAAACGCAAAATCCAAATATAAAAGGTACAGAAATCTATTTTCTCCAAAAGAGGGTACACAAGATATATCCTTGGACTTCTTTGAAACGTTAAATTAGAAATATAACATGAAAATTTGAAGGTTTTCTCAAAGATAAAATCAAAATACGAACACATTACACGTACATAGAGCGACTCAAACATAAAGTTCACCAATCACGATAACAAAATATATACAAAACACGCAAAAACAAAACAAATCGAATTCTTAGGGAAAGGAAGAATCACGATGAAGTCGGCACGAAGATCTACAAGAACTCAATAGTACTAACTCCACTGATACTCTAATCCTCAAGAGAATGCAATTTACCCAATTTGCAACTTATCATTTTCAATCATCAGAATTCCTACAAAAATACTTCATAATCATGAAACTTCGAGTAACAAATCCCAATGATTCAAATCCAATTAGAATCTACTAAGGTCCATCGGCACGGTAGTCTCCACAACTAACCACCCACATGAAAATTCATTGCGTACTCTAATCTTCTTAGCTCCATTAAAACTCTTATTGGAAACCACCATCAAAATATTTATAATTAGGGAAACAAGACCGCTAATAACCACAAGGTAAAAGAGACTTACCATGAAATCCTTTGATTCAATTTATTCCAAAATTCATTATCCTAAGTTATTAACAATGAACTTTCTCATCTTCAAAAGTTAAATCACAAACCTCAAAAGAGATTAGTCACACAATCTCATTTCACTTAACTTTTGCCAATCATAGGGCAATGCGACCGTACATCAATTTATTTAGCTCCTTCAAACTCTCAATACATCGGTTTTCGCTTATGACAATATTCCTCAAGTTTGGTCCTCCAATCCAAATTCCACAAGGTAATTATTCCCGTTAGGGTCCAACCTTTAAAGACCATAATCTTCCAAGTAACACTTAAAGAATCACTAAAATTCTTAACCACAACTACCAACTATCATTATGCATATTTCGATCCTCAAACGATATTGCAACATTAAGCTTTCGTAGTCTAAAACCACTAGGAGAGTTTCATCCTAAGCTTATCCTCCATTCCTTATAATCATCTAAACATGGAACTTGCTTAAAAGGACGATAGGTACCATATTGGAAACTTCTTCAAAACACACCTACTAACCTTATGTTAGCTAATAAGAAAACTAGCTCACAAGAGAGTAGGGATAAAAGAACATGATACAAGGAACATTAGGAGGCAACATCAAAAGACTATGATAAGAAGGAATTAAAAGACGAAGGCGAAAAAGGAAAACGAGGTTGGGGAAGAGACAAAGCAGATAGTAGAGTTATGAAGATATCTGAGTAGAAAAAAACAGCTTGTATTTTTAAAGATCAATCTTGACAAAAACATTCCAGAATGGAAATGAAAAGGAATGATGGCACGGGTAAAGGTTTAAAGTTTAATCCACCAAATTTCTCCTTTCAGGCTTAGGGTGATAGTAAAACACCTCATCCCAAACAAAGGTCTCTTACAAGGGACCATCGTACCACAATCATCAAAGTAAGGTACACCTAGATTTAACAAATCGATTACAACCCAATTCATCCACCCTTTCATATAACACGGATTCCCAATTACGGAATTGCAACCCAAGCATAGTAACATTCTCTCAACTCCATAATTTGACACATTCCTAAAGGTTTCAAAAACCGAAGAACCAATAAGGAGTTCTCCATACTAATCTCTTTTCAACTCCTATGGCCACAAGGTAGAACACCTAACAAAACATCATTATCAACATCATATAGCCCACGAGTTCATTATTAACAAAGTACAACATCAAGTCAAACATCATCATTAACGTCCCAAGGTATTTCCATCATACTCACATCATAATCCTCAAGTAGTATGATTCAACGTACAACGAAACATTACTACTTCAAACGAGTCTCCGATACCATAAGATAAGCTTATATCTTTAATCCAAGAACTATAGCCAAAAGCTTTCCATTTCCAACAAGCCTATACTCCACAACCCCACAATAGGAACAATGCAACAAGAAAAGTTCGCTTAACCTCAAAAGTATTTCGCACCTCAAGATATCATTCAAAAACTTCTTATTTACACCAAATAGACATATCATAGCATGGTCTTCAAACCAATACTAAACTTCTAAGTCCAAAAGACTAAATTACTAATGAGTTAAGAAGTAATAACCAACTCATTCAACCTTACACCATCAAATACCATGAACTATCAACACATTAGTCATGGCAAGCATCAAGCATTAAATCATCAATATGGGGTCAATTTAGATCTACACTATTTTCCTCAAATCACAAATCATTCTAACCAACACTAATATTCCACAAAGTTCAAAGTCCTTCCGACCAAGTACAATATACCACAAACAAAAGGGGATGACATCCATAAAAATGTTACAAGAGGAAGGTAAGGATACCAATGGTAAGAGGGAGGAACTATCAAGAGTAATTTCCAAGAGGCAAACAAGTTGGAAAAGAAAGAAGTGCATAGATAGAAGGAAGAGAACACAATACAATAAGGACGAGAGAATTCAAAGATGAGGAAGAAATACAATTCAAATAGGCTAGTAAATCTTCAAATCTCCGGTAGAGGATACTTCTTCTAGGTAACACAATGATCCACCTTAAGACGGTAGATACAAACAAACATAACATCACTCAACACAATCAACAAACAATTTAGAACCTAACAAACATCAAGTACACCAAAGACTACCACCTTAGGTCCTTAAGTCTACCCATCTCTCATTTATTATTTCAAGGCCAAGTATTTTAAGTTTAGGGTTCACGTGTGTGCGTCGGGAGCGATAAAGCTCTGATACCAACTGTGACAACCCTCGCGAATGCGGAAATATAAAACATACAAGCATGTGAAATATATAGCGGAAATACGGTATAAAAAAAACCTTTTATACATGCAAGATAGAAAATACGAGGAGTGTCAAATTTACAAACTAAAGTGTGAAATACAATAACAAGAGACGGAGTCTCTCAAAATGTTAACAAAGAACAAGTGTTTAGCAAACTAGCTAAAATCGTCTAGAGGTGTTTTATCCAGGGACAACGCCCGCTAGCTCACACCTGAACCCAAAATGTCAAGCAAAAAGCCATCCATGCAAGCAACCTGTTCATTCATGAAAAACATGAACGCCACAATCAGTGGGGAGTAACTCCGGGTTCTCCCAGCCATATCACATCAACCGTACATATAAGGAAATACAAAAGTAGAGCATGCATACATATAGATATCCATGTGAAATACGATAAGGATAGACAGGCAATGCGGGATATAATGATAAGAACATAAGAGGCACAAATCCGAATCCATCATGATATTCAAAGACTCGGGAAAGACACTCTTAGGCAATCGAATACGCTCACTAGGGCTTGCATCTCACCGTTAGCGGTATAAGATTGATAAGATTGAGACTCGACAGACAAACCACGTCAGGTCATGCGATGATCACAATAAATATAACATATTATCATCCATTCACGAACCAAGACCTTGACGGTGTCAAGTCATGCAATGACCATGAATACAATCATGAAATCACGCATCCAAAGACAACGACACAAAGACGACAATCTCACGGTAAATGAAACGCACTAGCATCGTGTACATGGCAAGTATGATTAAAAGGCATCCACGGAATAAAGCATTTCCCGGAACGCATACACGATAAAGCATTTCGCGTATGTAGACTAATTTCCTCCTGGTAGGACGACGATAATAATACGTTCCTAGTCTAAATCTGGCCAGACTCTCGGAATAAAGCATGTTCCGATTCGACATGCGATAAAGCATTTCGCATCCAAGACTCGGTCTTACAAAAATAAACGCCGAGTACCTCAAATTCGGTAGATCAATTCACGAAAAAGGCGGGAAAACAGCTCAAGCCTCATAACAAGCGGTACGCTACATGCAAATAACACCACCTCGCAAGTATACAACATTTGACGGCCGGGTCGAACAACGCATAGCGTTCAACTCCCAACAACGTCGTCATATGCCCACTACACATGCAATTAAGCAGTATGATACCTCTCCGTTCCGACATTCCAGCCTTACGAACGGGAAGGTAGCCAAGGGAATGAGAGTACAAAGCACAAGACAAAATAGTGCTCAAACCGTCACATTTGTAAAAACTGACTCAAAGTGGGAACATACCAAAAACCGTCACAAAACATGAGAATAGGGAATCATATAAGTTCAAATATGATAAACATGAGTCAACACATGATACATAAGCATTAGAACAAGTTTATGAAGCATAATGAATAAAAACATAGATCCCTCTCCAAAACAACAAGTTTGGAAACTAACTAAAACAAGGGTTCACTTCAAACGGTCATAACTAGAGTTCTACATATGGGAATGCAGAAATTCCAAGTGGAGGTGATAGCTTATCCTCTTACGGTTCCAACGAATGGTCACAAGCCCAAAACAAGCACGTAACGAAGGAGATATGAGCATTCTACCAAAAAGGGTCGGTGCTGTGAATTTACACGAGTCCACCCGAGAACCAACAACACCTTCCTATCATTTCCCATTTTACAAGTAAAAGTGATCTTACAAAATAGATGGGGTATTTTCGAAATAGATGGGGTATTTTTCGAATTAGATGGGGTATTTTCGAACTAGATGGGGTATTTTCGAATTAGATGGGGTATTTTCGAAATAGATGGGGTATTTTCGAAATAGATGGGGTATTTTCCTAATCGATCTAGCAACTAGCTAAACAATCAATATTCATCATCACCAATCATCAACTAACAACAATCATCCTCAAAATCATAATTTCTAAGCTTTCTAATTGTATTCCAAAAACGAATTCTAACATGGAAATCATGTAAAACACGTAAATGATACCGAGTAACCCTTCACCGTTACCTTTACGCGTCTTTAAACGGTTACTAAGCTTTCCTAGTAGTCTCCACCTACAATTAGGCAATATAAGATGAATATACTTCACTTTGAGAAAGACGGATAATTTAAAAAGCGAGAAAGACGGTAATTTTATTACCAATACTGATAGAGGAAGATGAGAGGGGAAGAATAAGACGAACTTACGCGAATTTGAGCGAGAAATGAAGGAGTAGTGACGATTTGAAGACGGATCAAAAATGGAGGCAAGGTTTCTTTGGTTTTCTTAAGGAAGAAGAAAGAAATGAATTGTGAGGAAATGAATTAGGTTTAGGGTTTGAGGGAGTATATATAGGAAAAAGTCAACGAAAAGTCAAAGACGGTTTAAAAGTCAAGAAAATTCAAAGACGACTTAAAATTCAAGAAAAGTCAAAGACGACTTAAAATTCAAGAAAAGTCAAACTCGACTCAAAAGTTAAGAAAAGTCAAACTCGACTCAAAAGTCAAGAAAAGTCAAACTTGACTCAAAAGTCAAGAAAAGTCAAACTCGCCTTAAGACGGCTTTTTCATGAAATCTCGCAGAAATTCCAAATACGAACTCGGAAATTTCAAAATTCGACTCGGAACTTAAAATTATAAATTAAAACTTAAAATCGCTGACACGATTTCGTAAAATATTTCTATTAGAAAAATAGGGTACATTTCCGGGTGTTACAATCACCCCTCCTTTTAAAAAGTTTCGTCCTCGAAACTTGAGAGTAGAAAATAAAAGTATCAAAGACAAGAATCGGTTTACAAAATCAACACGAAAACTTTTATAAGGGAAAAATATTTATGAAACGAAGTTCATCAAGAAAACGGTTTAAAGAAGAATTTCCATAAGCGTGAAACTTTACTTACGGATCTCAAGAATGCTCGTCGCGAACGAGAACTCTAATTATCCAAACCAATCTTTGTCGAAATAGTGAAGTCGAAATTCAAAACAACGTTAGTAAGTGCAGGACTAGTTATCAGACGTCTCCAATAACAAGTACAAACATCCAACCAACGCAAAATCCAAATATAAAAGTAAAAGAAATCCATTTTCTCCAAAAATAGGGAACACAAACCATCTTTAGACTTCTTTGAAACGTTGAATTAGAAATATAATATGGAAATTTGAAAGTTTATCAAAGATAAAATCAAATAACAAGACATTACACGTACATAGAGCGACTCGAACTTAAAGTTCACAAATCACGATAACAATATATATACAAAACACGCACAAACGAAACAAAGCGAACTCTTAGGGATATGAAGAATCACGATGAAGTCGGCAGGAAGTTCTACAAAAATTCGACATCACTTACTCTACTAATAAACCAAATCCTCAAGAGAATACAATTTATCCATTTTGCAACTCATCAAGTTAAATCATCAGATTCCCTACAAAAATATTCCATAATCACGAAACTTCGAGTAACAAATCTCAATTATTCGAATCCAATTAGAATCTACTAAGGTCCATCGGCACGGTAGACTCCACGACTAACAATCCACAAGGTAACGAGACTTACCATGAAATCCTTTAATCCAATTTACTTCAAACTCATTATCCTAAATTTACAAAGAACTTTCTCATCCTCGAAAGTCAAAACACAAACCACACAACAAAACATAATCATCTAGGATCCAACTAGCCTCATCCAAAGTCTCACGACAAGGGAAAATTCACAATCCATTATCGGTGATAAGAATTCTTTAATAAACCAACATCCTTAATTCGATCATTACTACGCCTGAAACCTCAAATATAAATAGCCACATTAGCAAAACTACGGAGGTTACTAATCCTCAAGATAATCGGTTCACCATTCTATCTCTATATTCCATAACAACTGAGCACTCACTATCCAAAGCTTGCTACGAATATTTCTCAATCTCAAACTATGATTCCTTAAGAATAAAAGAGAATTACTAACTCCAAACCACAAATGATCAATCACTTGGCTATCAGACCACCATTCAAATCATATCGTTCATCTAAAACTCAATATGAATCGATTTTCATTTACGACAAAACTCCTCAAACTTTGGGTACCGGGTCAATTTCCCTAAAGCAAAGTCTCTTTTAGAATCCACCAATTAGAGACATCAAATTCTCAAATGATATACCAAACAACCGCTATAATACCCAAAAACAACGAACTATTATCATGATTAACTAATTTCTCAAAATAATACTAGAATACCAAGCTCCAAATCTAAAACCACTAAGAGAGGATACATTATCACTATTAGGATTCATCCTAGAGTTTAAGTCCTATTTTCCATGATCAAAAGCAACATGAAATTTGCTAAATCCAAAGACACATATGCTAGCTAAAGAATCCCAAAATTCATTACACTTATTCTCTAAGCTTTAGAAACGGAGTATCCAATCCACTAGAGAAAAGATGAAGGAGCAACGAGATAGGAAACGATAAGGAATCTCAAGGAGAACACTAGAATAATTCAAGCACGAGATTACAAGAGAGGAGCGCTGAAAATAACGAGGTCAAGAAAGAGACAAAGCAGATAGTAGAGTTATGAAGATATCCGCGTAAGAAATAAGATACAAGTATGCGATTTCTTAAAGATCAATCTTTACAAAAGCATTCAAGAATGGAAATGAAAAGGGACAATGGCACGGTTAATGGTTTAAGGTTAAATCCACAAAATTTCTCCTTTCAAACCTAATGCGATAATAAAACCACTTAATTATTCCTTTACAAAGGCCTCTTACAAGGGACCATCATACCACGAGCAGTCATCAAAGTAAGGTACACCTAGACTTGATAAATCGACTACAACCCAATTCATCCATCCTTTCATATCACGCGGAATCCCAAATGCGGAATTGCAACTCAAGCATAGTAACATTCTCTCAACTCTATAATTTGACACATTACCAAAGGTTTCAAAAACCGAAGAACCAATAAGGGATTCTCCATACTAATCTCTTTTCAACTCCTGCGGCCATAAGGTAGAACACCGAACAAAACGTCATTATCAACATCATATAGCCCACGAGTTCATTATTATCAAAGTACAACCTCAAGTCAAACATCATCATTAACGTCCCAAGGTATTTCCATCATAGGTCATATCATCGAATCTCACTCATATCTATAATCCTCAAGCAATATGGTTCAACTTACAACGAAACCTTGCTACTTCAAACAAGTCTCCGATACCATAAGATAAGATCATATCTTTAAATCTAAGAACTATAGCCAAATGCTTTTCCACCAAGCCTACACTTACAAACACACCATAGGAAACCACAAGACGTCACTTAGTCTCAAAAGCATTTTGCACCTCAAGATATCCTTCTAAACTTCTTATTTACACCAACTAGACCTATCATAAGCATGGTCTTCAAAACAATAATAAACTTCTAAGTCCAAAAGACTAACTTACTAATTGAGTTAAGAAGTCATAGCCAACTCATTCAACCTTACACCATCAAATACCATGAACTATCTACACATTAGTCATGGCAAGCATCAAGCATTAAAATCATTAAACATACCTTACCACACTTTCCTCAAGGATACCAACTCTCACCACCATACGGTGAAATTAGATCTATACCATTTTCCTCAAATCACAAGTTCATTCTAACAACACTAATATTCCACAAAATTTCAAGTTCTTCCGACCAAGTATAATATACCACCAACAAATGGGTATGACATCCACAAAAATGTTAGAAAAGGAAGGTAAGGATACCAATGGTAAGATGGAGGAACTATCAAGAGTAATTTCCAAGAGGCAAACAAAATGGAAGAGAAAGAAGCACCTAAATAGAAGGAAGAGAGCATAATACAATAAGGACGAGAGAATTCATAGATGAAGAAGGAATACACTTCAATTAGGCTTGTAAATCTTCAAATCTTCGGTAGGGGATACTTCTTCTAGGTAACACAAAGATCTACCTTTAGACGGTAGATACAAACAAACATAACATCACTCAACACAATCAACAAACAAGTTAGAACCTAACAAACATCAAGTACACCAAAGACTACCACCTTAGGTCCTTAAGTCTACCCATCTCTCATTTATTATTTCAAGGTCAAGTAATTTAAGTTTAGGGTTCACGTGTGTGCGTCGGGAGCGATAAAGCTCTGATACCAACTGTGACAACCCTCGCGAATGCGGAAATAATAAACAAAACAAGCATGTGAATTTTATTGCGGAAATAGGTAGTTTTTAAAAAACTTTTATACATGCAAGTTAAATAAAACGAGGAGTGTCAAAATATTACAACTAAGTGCGGAAAATAACAAAGAGACGGAGTCTCTCAAAATGTTAACAAAGAACAAGTGTTTAGCAAATAAGCTAAAATCGTCTAGAGGTTAATCTTCCAGGGACAACGCCCGCTAGCTCACACCCGACCCCCAAAACATCATATCCAAAAAGGCATCCAAGCAAGCAACCTGTTCATTCATGAAAAACATGAACGCCACAGTCAGTGGGGAGTAACTCCGGGTTCTCCCAGCCATATCACCTTTAACGTACATATAAGGAAATACAAAAGGAAAGCATGCATATATATATACATGTGAGTTGCGATAAGAATAGATAGGCAATTCTATAGATAATGATGAGATCATGTGGAAATCAAAACCGTAACCATCATGTTATTCAAAGACTCGGGATAGACACTATTAGGCAATCGAATACGCTCACTAGGGCTTGCATCTCACCGTTAGCGGTATAAGATTGATAAGATTGAGACTCGACAGACAAACCAGTCAAGTCATGCGATGATCACATAATATCCAACATATTACCATCCATTCACGAACCAACACCTTGACGGTGTCAAGTCATGCAATGACCATGAATACAATCATGAAATCACGCATTCAAAGACAGCGACACAAGGACGACCTTTCTCACGGTAAATGAAACGCACTAGCATCGTGTACATGGCAAGTATGATTAAAAGGCATCCACGGAATAAAGCATTTCCCGGAACGCATACACGATAAAGCATTTCGCGTATGTAGACTAATTTCCTCCTGGTAGGACGACGATAATAATACGTTCCTAGTCTAAATCTGGCCAGACTCTCGGAATAAAGCATGTTCCGATTCGACATGCGCTAAAGCATTTCGCATCCAAGACTCGGTCTTACAAAAATAAACGCCGAGTACCTCAAATTCGGTAGATCAATTCACGAAAGAGGCGGAAAAGAGCTCAAGCCTCATTACAAGCGGTACGCTACATGCAAATAACACCACCTCGCAAGTACACAACATTTGACGGCCGGGTCGAAAAACGCATAGCGTTCAACTCCCAACAACGTCGTCGTATGCCCACTAACACATGCATTTAAGCAGTAGGATACCTCTCCGTTCCGACATTCCAGCCTTACGAACGGGAAGGTAGCCAAAGGAATGAGAGTACAAAGCAAAAGACAAAATAGTGCTCAAACCGTATCATTTGTAAAAACCGACTCAACGTGGGACATACCAAAAACCGTCACAAAACATGAGAATAGGGAATCATATAAGTTAAAAAATATGATTAAACTTGAGTCAAAACACATGATTTACATAAGCATTGACAAGGTTAGAAGGCCGATATGAATAAAACAATAGATCCTCTCCCAAACAAACAAGTTTGAAACTAACAGACTAAAATAGGTTCAATTCAAACGGTCATGAAACGAGTCTACATTATGGGATGCAGAAATTCACAAGGGAGGTCGATAGGCTTATCCTCTTACGGTTCCCAACGAAATGGTCACAAGCCAAACACAAGCAAGTAACGAAGAGATTGAGCATTCATACCAAAAAGGGTCGGTGCTGTGATTTCCACGAGTCACCCGATAAACCCACAACACCTTCCTATCATTTCCCATTTTACAAGTAAAAGTGATCTTACAAAATAGATGGGGTATTTTCGAAATAGATGGGGTATTTTCGAATTAGATGGGGTATTTTCGAACTAGATGGGGTATTTTCGAATTAGATGGGGTATTTTCGAAATAGATGGGGTATTTTCGAAATAGATGGGGTATTTTCCTAATCGATCTAGCAACTAGCTAAACAATCAATATTCATCATCAACAATCATCAACTAACAACAATCATCCTCAAAATCATAATTTCTAAGCTTCCTAATTGTATTCCAAAAAAACGAATTCTAACATGGAAATCATGTAAAACACGTAAATGATATCGAGTAACCCTTCACCGTTACCTTTAAGCGACTCTACTAATCGTCAAGCTCCTCTTCAATAAGGTAATAGTCTTTGTCTGGATCTTGGAGGTCACCACCTACATATAGATCGTAAAAGATGAATAAAATTCATCTTGAGAAAGACGGATTATTTAAAAAGCGAGAAAGACGGTAATTTTATTACCAATATGGATAGAGGAAGGTACGGGAGGAAGAATAAGATAAACTTACGTAAATTCTATCAAGTAACGAAGAAGTTACGACGAATCAAAGATCGTAAAAAGCTAAGGAGGCAAGAATTGGGTTTTCTTAAAGAGGAAGGAAGTTGTGTTTGTTTTTGGAGTAATGAATTAGGTTAAGGAAATATGAGTATAAATAAGGAAAAGTCAACCAAAAAGTCAAACTCGCCTTAAGACGGCTTTTTCATGGAATCTCGCAGAAATTCCAAATACGAACTCGGAAATTCTAAATTCGACTAGAAACATAAAAAGCTAATTTAAAACTTAAAATTGCTGAAAAGTATCCGTAAAATATTTCTACTAGAAAAATAGGGTACATTTCAAAATTGCTGAAAAGTATCCGTAAAATATTTCTACTAGAAAAATAGGGTACATTTCCGGGTGTTACACACTTTCCTCCAGGATACCCACTCTCACCACCATAGGGTGAAATTAGATCTATACCATTTCCTCAAATCACAAGTTCATTCTAATTAACACTAATATTCCACAAAATTCAAAGTTCTTCCGACTAAGAATAATATACCGCATACCAATGGGGTGACATCCATACCAATGTTACAAGAGGAAGGTAAGAATACCCATGGTATAATGGAGGAACTATTAAGAGAAATTTCAAAAATGTAAATAGGTTGGAAGAGAAAGAAGCCCCTAGATAGAAAGAAGAGGGCATAATATTATAAGGACGAGAGAATTCGCAGATGAAGAAAGAATTCACTTCAATTAGGCTTTATAAATCTTCAAATCTTCGGTAGAGGATACTCCTTCTAGGTAACACATATTCCACCATAAGGCGTAATATTGCTCCTAGCAATTTGGCTAGCCACCCAAGCATAGCCTCCTTGGCAATTGTCTTCTTTATGAGGAGGGACCTGGTTGGTAGCAACAACGATCTCTTCTACACGAGGTCCAAACGTCTTCATAAGAAACAAAACAAATTAAGTTACTCCTAACAATTAGCATAAACAAATAGACTACAACATAACCTAATCTACCCATCCTACCCTTCTATCTCACACGTTTATTATTTTATTAAGGTCAAGTTATTTATACAAGGGTACACAAACGTGCGTCGGGAGCAAAAATGCTATGATACCAACTGTGACACCCTCAAATTTGCGGAAAGAAAAAAACAACTAATTTAAAATACAAAACCAAGGGTCGCATAAATAAAAAGGTTCATAACAAAAAGGAAATAATATTATACATAAAAAGTATCTGAAACGGGAGACATATCTCCCGTATAAATACGGAAATAAAAGCGTGTATAATAATATACAATCCTAAGAACCGAATATAGGTCCAAGGTAAATACTTCACTCGCTAGCTCGTCAATGTACCCCAAATATGCATTCACCACCTGTTCGACCGCATTAAATATAAACACGGAAGCCACAGTCAGTGGGGCGTAACTCCGAGTTCTCCCAGCCACGAAATGTCGAGTTTAATGAAACATGAATAACATAAAAGCAATGTATATGGAAAATACAAAACTTAAACATATATGATATGCTTTTCATGTGATGAAACAGATAACTAACAAATAACCTAGCATGTGAAAGCTATCATGTGAAACCGATAATAAACTATAACTCGAGGTAGGGAAGCTGGTATGCTAGCTCAGAGGTTCCTCTCAGAAACATGGCCATGATACACTCAAACCCTAATCAACACGTAATCATGTGAATCAGTTAACAATCGGTAATCCAAACTCTATCAATCCTAGCCGGATTGCATCTCACCTTCTAGAACTCATAGAATCATACAAACATGAAAGACCAATACTTCTACAAACAGGCATAAGTTCCTAGTGCAGTCAATAGAAGACTTCTGTAACTCGAGGCTATACCACAAGGTAGGAAAACATCCTAGTCCTAGACTGATCAGACCTAGCGACAACAGCTATTCCATTCCTCGTCTCATGACATAACCGTACACAAGAAACTCTGCTAGGCGACCCCCTAAGCAGAGATGGCTAGTACTTAAGCTGGCTCCCTCCCCAAAGCGGAACTCTTAGGATGCCATGCCCCGACTTGGGGATAAGCCCCCCAGGCCCGGGACACAAAAGCTATCAAGCGGCGAACATATACTCGTTAAAGACAGTACGGACCTATCAATGTCATGGCCCAAGATACTCATTTAGAATTAGAATGGTCAAGACGCCATATACTCATAATTCTCTATGGGTACTTAGTCAACACGACACCAACCATATAATTAAACAGGCACGGAAACCATTTCCTAACATGTGACTAATTGCATATAAATCATAATCAAATAACATATCGCCTCATATCTACTAAGGCTAATTCATTAATTACATACAACCTTACTTGAAGACAAACCCCCGACCCGAGTCCCGCGACGGGTCATCAGTCAAATCGGGGCTGACTAGATCTTAGTTTGACCAAACCCGTTGGATCAAACCGGCTAGAAACAGAGTCTTTATCACATAGACATAAAATCAACATATTCCTTACATGTTATTTTAATAAAACTTCTAGCATGTGAATTAGATTATATTATACCCAAAACCCCGTTTGACTTAAAGGATATTAAATTAAACTACGGTCTCGTCTTATAATTTCTAACATGGGAGAAATAATAATTTTATGAAAAACTTTTAAATTAAATATTTTACTTATTAATATTTCTCACTTGCTGATTATTACAAAACGCGATAAAAATGACGATAACTCAAAAACCGTCACAAGTCCCAAAGTGGGACCCACGGGCTGAGTTGGGCCGGACCCACATGGCCTGGATGGGCCCCACGGCCTGTTTTGGCTAAAATGGCTGTTTTGGCCTTTTTTTAACGGTTTTACTAAAAACCGTTTCTAATTAATTCCCGCATGCTTTAACATAATTAAAACCCGCCAAACAACAATTAAACAATCAAACATCGACACAACCCAAAGACCAAAACCCGGACCCACCTTGGACCAGCCCAGACCGGGTCTGCACCGGCCTGGACCGGCCGGTCTGGTCCGGTTCACCACCACCACTATTTCCGGCCACCACTTAAAACAACCACCCCAAATTCCACATTAATTCTAACATGTTTTTAATTAACAACATCCATTTTTAACAATCAAAACAACCATCAATCATACAAAAATCATGATTATGAAGAATCATCCAAATTCATCAAAAACAACCAACATGTTATAAATTCATAAAACACCATAATAACCACTACTTAACATGTTACTAACTAAAAATCACAAAATCATAATAATATGAACCAAAAATAA
>JAIUZE010009870.1:0-17630 GCA_022085475.1 Heliosperma pusillum | reverse complement strand
TGTTTAGTATAACTTGTGATATTGTATCATGGACTCACGGACTCAAAAAGATAGGGTGGACTCACATGATCCTAATTCTATATATATATATATATATATATAGAGGTAGGATCCGGTGAGTCCACCTAAATATTTGAGTCCGTGAGTCCAGGAACAATATCACAGAATGTATGAAACAATATCACTGATTATACTTAACAATATCACGAAAAAACACAATACAAATGGGTTAAAAATATTTAATGTCATATTACTCGCCGTCGACGACCACCACCCACCCACCATTACCGGCGACATATCCAAGTACCTAGATGACACAAGCAAAGAGTTATCCACCATCGTCGTCAACCATTTATCCCATGTTTTTTTTTCCAATCTCCATATTCCTCCACTCATACACATTACTTCTCGGAGCTCACACTATCTTGCATCACCACCAATCACAATAAAATTTGTCGTTGTCATCGTCAAATTAAGGGTCTCGTTGTCGGCTATGAAGAAGAATGGCGTAGGCTAAGATGCTAAGTAGAGAGAAAATAAAATAAAAGAAGCTATAGGCAATAAACTCCGGATTCGATAGGTGTGAAAAAAGTATGAGAAAAAAAAACTTCATAATGGTGAGCGAAATTTGTTTAGTGGTGTGATATTGTATAGTATATCCCGTGATATTGTTTAGTATAACTTGTGATATTGTATCACGGACTCACGGACTCAAAAAGATAGGGTGGACTCACATGATCCTAATTCTATATATATATATATATATATATATATATATATATATAGTCAAATTCTTTTGAGTCCTTAATATCTATAGAGTCCTTAAGTCCCTACTACACTCATTAGATGAATGAGATCAATGGTTGAGATTGTAAGAGAAGGTAGGCTCTTTATAGGCTAAAGGAAAAAAAGAAAAATGTAAAAGGAAGAGAGAGTGTGTGGGCATGCTACACTCTGACATTACCAAGGACAAATCACATTTTCTTTTTCATTTCATCATGTGACACTAAATCCGCATAAAATTAATGCACCAACATAAAAGGCTCCGTTAATCTTCATCCGGACTCCGATTAAGGCGAAATAAAAGCCTAAAATTATTATTTTTTCGAGCCCGTCGCAATGGTGGTTTTTTCATATATTATTGAGGTTTTGAAAATTTCAGTACTAATCGGTTTTGTTTGAAATTAAATCATATCTACTTCTAATTAATTATTTAATTTACTCATATATTTAAAGTTACTCATATAATTGAAGTTATAAGTATAATTTGACGTTTATTTGAAATTACATCATATATGACTTGAAGTTACATTGATTGTTAATTAAAGTTACACGAATTAGACTTGAAGTTACACTGTTTGTTAATTAAAGTAACAGTGATTGTTCATTTCAGTAACACTATTAATTGTCCATTACAGTAACACTATTAATTGTTCATTACATTAGACTTGAAATTACACTGATTATTCATTACAGTAACATTATTAATTGTTAAAGTTACACAACATGTTAATTGAAGTTACAGTAAATATAATTAAAAGGGACGACTATTTTATTAAACATAATGAAAATAATAATTATTTTAAATCAATTTTAAAGTTACACATCTTGTCCATTATAGTTACACAACTTGGTCGTTACAGTTACAACCCCAAAATATTGTTGTTACACTTTTTAAAAGCGAAATTATACAAAATTTATTCAGAATTTACATTCTTGTAAAAATGTTATGATGAACAATGCGTGTAATATGTATAAATGAATTTAAATTCTAATATATGTAAACAATGAGTCACATCAACTTTACAATATTAGAATAAATGTTACAGCCCTTACATATACTGATATACATAGAGTTCTTGAGTCATATCCTCACTACACTTGTTTATTACTGTCAAACTCATTGTTCATAACAATCACACTCATTGTTCATCACAGTTACACAACTCGTTCATTACAGTAACGCTTATTATTCATCAAAGTTACAAAGATGCACATTGAAGTTATATTTGAACATAATTAAAATGGGCGACTCTTTTACTGGATATAATGAAAATTAAAATTACTTTAAATCAATTTTACAGTTACACAACTTGTCCGTTACAGTTACAAAACTTGTTCATTACAGTAACACACCTAAAATATTAAAGTCGTTACACTCTTTAAAATGAAGTTATATAAACTCTATTCTCAGGTTACATTTTTAAAAACTGAAGTTATAATATATATTAGTTAAAGTTACACTATATTCATTTCAAATTATACTCTTTAAAACTTAAAGTTACAGTCATTAAAATGAAGTTACACAAAATCTACTTGTAGTTTACGATCATGTTTCTCATCATCTTCATCAGAATCATATCCATCATCATTAAAAAATTGCAATTAAAAATTTCAAAACGTAGATATGATTAAAAGAAAATTAAACAAGTAATTTAAACAAAAATCAACCGAGTTTTCGAGCACAAATGAGCAGTAATGTATAATTTGAAAAATCAAAGGTATACAAAAATATCACCATTGCAACGGGCTCAAAAAAATAATAAAGTTAGGCTTTTGTTTCGCCTTAATCGGAGTCCGGATGAAGATTTTATAAGCTTTTTATAAAACCGCTTATATTTTACGCGGGAATTTTAAAACACACGAAAAAAACCAAGAAATTACACATATAAAAAAACAAGTAAGAAAGTTTATACTAATAAAAAATTTACTTACAAAATTTATATTCAAAACTTGTAAAACCTCAAGAGAATGCACCTAATGTAACGAAATTAATGAAGAAGATGGTGAAATGAGAGAGTAGAAAATGAGAGAATGGGTTGGGGAGACTAATCAGATTTTTTTGTTTTAAAATCTGATTTGAGGAGAGAGGGAGGGAGAAATTATAGGTGGGAAAATGTATAGGGAAGTTGGGCTATGAGTAGCTAAAGAGAGAGGGAAGAGAGAAGTAAATTGTCACATCAAATTGGCACATGTTGGGTGTCTTTTTTACAACACATCTCAACCCTTAATCTCAAAAATCTAATGGATATGATGAGGACTCAAGGACTTCACACATATAGGAGGACTCAATTGATCTTTACTCAATATATATACCATTGATTTTTGTATACCATTGATTTTTTGTATACCATTGATTTTTCAAATTGTACATTACTGCTCATTTGTTCTTGAAAACTCGGTTGATTTTTGTTTAAATTACTTGTTTAATTTTTTTTAATCATATATACGTTTTAAAATTTTTAATTGCAATTTTTTAATGACGATGGATATGATTATGATGAAGATGATGAGAAACATGACCGTAAACTACAAGTAGATTTTGTGTAACTTTAATGACTGTAACTTTTAGTTTTAAAGAGTATAATTTTAAATGAATATAGTGTAACTTTAACTAATATATATTATAACTTCAGTTTTAAAAATGTAGCTTGAGAATAGAGTTTATATAACTTCATTTTAAAGAGTGTAACGATTTTAATATTTTGGTGTGTTATTGAAATGAACAAGTTTTGTAACTGTAACGAACAAGTTGTGTAACTGTAAAATTAATTTAAAGTAATTTTAATTTTCAATATGTCCAGTAAAAGAGTCGTCCATTTTAATTATGTTCTAATATAACTTCAATGTGCATCTTGTGTAACTTTGATGAATAATAAGCGTTACTGTAATGAACGAGTTGTGTAACTGTGATGAACAATGAGTGTGATTGTAATGAACAATGAGTTTGACACTAATGAACAAGTGTAGAGTGGATATGACTCAAGGAATCTATGTATATGTAAGGGCTATAACATTTATTCTAATATTGTAAAGTTGATGTGACTCATTGTTTACAATATTAGAATGTAAATTCACTTATACATATTACACTCATTGTTCATCATAGCATTTTTACAAGAATGTAATATAATTTCACTTTTAAAGAGTGCAACAACAATGTTTTGGGGTTGTAACTGTAACGAACAAGTTGTGTAACTATAATGGACAAGCTGTGTTACTGTAATATTGATTTAAAATAATTATTATTTTCATTATGTTTAATAAAATAGGCGTCCCTTTTAATTATATTATACTATAACTTCAATTAACATGTTGTGTAACTTTAACAATTAATAGTGTTACTGTAATGAACAATCAGTGTAACTTCAAGTCTAATGTAATGAACAATTTGTAACACCCGTAAATGTACACTATTTTTCTAGTAAAAATATTCTACGGATACTTTTCAGCGAATTTTAGTTTTAGTTTAGAATTAAATTTTCCAAGTCGAATTTAGAATTTCCGAGTTCGTATTTGGAATTTCCGCGAGTTTTCAAGTAAAACCCGTCTTAAGTCGACTTTGACTTTTATTGACTTTTTCCCTCATACTCCCTCATACTCCTCTTAATCTATTTTCACAAACACAACCCAACTCAACATTTCTTCTTCCTTAAGAAATCCCAAAACCCTTGCCTCCATTTTGATCCAAGTTTAGATTCGTCATATCTCATTCGTTTCTCGTTCAAATTCACGTAAGTTCGTCTTATTCTTCCCCTCTTAGCTTCCTCTATCCGTATTGGTAATAAAATTACCGTCTTTCTCTCTTTTCAAACTTTCCGTCTTTCTCAAGGTGAAGTAAATTTATCTTTTATTAACTATTTGTAGGTGGTGACCTTCAAGATCCCGACAAAGACTATTTTTTAATAGAAGAGGACCTTGACGCGGAGTGAAGACGCATAAAGGTAACGGTGAAGGGTTACTCGATATCATTTACGTATTTTAAGTGATTTCTAGGCTAGTAATCGTATTTAGATTATGGTTAGTATGCTTAGGGATTGTATTATTGATGATGGATATTGTTTGTTGTGAAATTATATGAGAATGGATGAATTATGATAATGGTTGATGATGATTGAATGTTGAACATGGATGAAAGTTGTTGATTTCGTGTACTATGGACCCCAGCCGGTCGACCGGCAGCCGGTCAGACCACCGGCTGGGGCAGTGGCTGCATATTTTTGTGTTGTTACGTGATTTTGAAGCATGACTTTGGTCTCAGTCGGCCGACCGGCTGAGACTCCTCTACTTTCCCCTTGTTTTTCTCATAAGCCTTTGGTCCCAGCCGGGGAGCCGGCAGCCGGTCCCATTGACCGGCTGGGACACACTGACATTTCACATTGGTTTTCATATGATACATGGCCTTAGCCGGGTAGCCGGCAGCCGGTCCACCTGACCGGCTGGCACGTGCTGGATGTTGTTTGTATTTCTTGTTTACGATTTCATTTATAATAATTCCGATCGTTCGTTTATCGTATAATTTTACGTAGTGACTTATAATATTAATGTTTTGAATATATGATTTTTCATTCGCTTGTATCACATGTTTTGTGACGGTTTTTGGTATGTTCCACTTTGAGTCGGTTTTTACAAATGTTACGGTTTGAGCACTATTTTCGTCTTGTGCTTTGTACTCTCATTCCCTTGGCTACCTTCCCGTTCGTAAGGCTGGAATGTCGGAACGGAGAGGTATCCTACTGCTTAATTGCATGTGTAATGGGCATACGACGTCGTTGTTGGGAGTTGAACGGCATTGCGTTTTAATAGACCCGGCGTTCAATGTTTGTGACTTGGAAGGTGGTGTTATTTGCATATATGTAGGCGTACCGCTTGTTATGTGGCTTCGAGCTCTTTTCCGCCACTTTCGTGAAGTATTCTACCGCAATGGGGGTAACTCGGCGTCATTTGTTGACCGAGTCTTGGGCGAAACGGTTTCGCATGTCGAAATGGAAAAAGAAATGCGGTGGGGATTCACGGGATTCTGTGCCAGATTTAGACTAGGACCGGGGGGGGGGGTATGGTTTTGGTGGGTTTTGTGGTGGTGGGGTATTATATCGTCCCTACCGGAGGAAAGGAAACATTAGTTACATAACGAAATGTGATGTTGGATGCGCTTCAGGGAAATGTCTATCTCGTGGATGCCTGTTAACCTACTTGCCATGTACACGGTGCTAGTGCGTTTCATTTACCGTGAGAGAGATGTCGTCTTTGTGTCGTTGTGTTTGGATGCGTGATTACATGATTGATTATTCATGATCATTGCATGACTTGGCATGGTTTGTTTGTCGAGTCTCAATCTTATCGAACTTATACCGCTAACAGTGAGATGCAAGCCCTAGTGAGCGTATTCGGTTGCCTAAGAGTGTCTTCCCCGAGTCTTTGTATAACATGATGGATTCGGATTTGTATTCTATATGCTCTTATCATAATATATTGAATTGCCTATCTATCCTTATCGTATTTCACATGTATATCTATATATGCATGCTTCTACTTTGGTATTTCCTTTTATGTACGTTTAATGTGATATGGCTGGGAGAACCTGGAGTTACTCCCCACTGGTTGTGGCGTTCATGTTTTTCATGGATGAACAGGTTGCTTGCATGGATGGCTTTTTGCTTGATATTTTAGGTTCGGGTGTGAGCTAGCGGGCGTTGTCCCTGGAAGTTTCACCACTAGACGATTTTAGCTTGTTTGCTAAACACTTTGACATTGTTAACCATTTGAGAGACTACGTCTCTTATCTTATAATATTTTGTATTCGGTTTGTAATTTGACACTCCTCGTATACTTATTTTGCATGTATAAAGGTTTTTAAAATACCGTATTTCCGCTTATTATATCACATGCTTGTATGTTTTATTTCCGCATTCGCGAGGGTTGTCACACAATTAATAGTGCTACTATAATGGACAATTAATAGTGTTACTGTAATGAACAATCAGTGTTACTTTAATTAACAATCAGTGTAACTTCAAGTCTAATTTGTGTAACTTTAATTAACACAATCAATGTAACTTCAAGCCATATATGATGTGATTTCAAATAAACGTCAAATTATACTTATAACTTCAATTATATGAGTAACTTTAAATATATGAGTAAATTAAATAATGAATTAGAAGTAGATATGATTGAACTTCAAACAAAACCGATTAGTACTGAAACTTTCAAAACCTCATTAATATATAAAAATACCACCATTGCGATGGGCTTGAAAAAATAATAATTTTAGGCTTTTGTTTTGCCTTAATCGGAGTCCGGATGAAGATTTACGGAGCCTTTTATGTTGGTGCTTTGATTTTATGCGGATTTAGTGTGACATGATGGAATGAAAGAGAAAATGTGATTTGTCCTTGGTAATGTCAGAGTGTCAGCCTGCCCACACTCTCTCTCTTCCTATTACATTTTCCTTTTTTTTTCTTTTGCCTATTAAGATCCTACATTCTCCTACAATCTAAACCATTGATCTCATTCATCTAATGGTTGTAGTTAGGACTTAAGGACTCTATAAATATTAAGGACTCAAAAGAATTTGACTCTATATATATATATATATATATCCTCTATATATAGGTTGAATCAGGTGAGGCCGTTAATTTTGGCGAGGCGGGCTGCCTCACCAAAATTCACTAGGCTGATTTTTCAGTTTTTTCATTGGATTGAAATTTGAGGTCATCCATTTCTTTTCATTTGGCCCAAATACTCTCTTTAAAATAAAATAGACAAAACCCCAAACACTTTACTTTGTCTCTCTCTGATTTACAGAAATTAATTGAGCTTGTACTTGATTTTGTGAAAGTTGCACTTGATTTTGTGAATCTGTAACCTGGTTTTGTGAAACTAAGACTTTATTTTGTGAATCTAAAAATTGAATTGTTAACTTTGAAAATACATTAGCATTTACAAACCTCTATGTTAATTGTAAATATATTTTTTTATCTATGTGGGATTCGAACCCACACCTTGCACGATAGCACAACGCTATACCTTTTGAGCTTATAGATAATATAGTGCAAATTGATTTATGCATTTAACAAATAACAAACACATACATTAAATTATTAGTAAAGAGTTAATGTGTGAATCTTAGACTTTGTGATGTGAGCATAGGACCTATCTTATGTAGTTTCACAAAATAAAGTCCAGGATTCACAAACCTTAGGCGCGGGATTCACAAAATAGAGGCCTACTTTCACAAAGTCAGTACCTATATTCGCAGCAGTTTCACAAAGTAAGGTTCATGACTCACACCACAAAGTCCAAGATTCACAAACCTTAGGCGCATGATTCACAAAATAAAGGCCTACTTTCACAAAGTCAATTCCTATGTTAACAGGAGTTTCACAAACTAAGGTCTTAGACTCACACCACAGAGTCCAAGATTCACAAACTAAACCCTAAAAAAGGGAAGGTGAACCCCTATCGAGGGTGAATGGGATCATAAGGGGTAGAATTTCTTATTTTCAAGGAGTTTCACAACCTTCGGTCTTAGAATCACAATACAACAAACCAAGTTTCACAAACCTAAGCTGTAGAATTCACAAACTGATGCCCTAATTTAACAATGAAAAAGCCTATTTTCAAGGAATTTCACAAACTTGGGTCTTAAAATCACAGAACAACAATCCAAGTTTCACTAACCTAAGCTGTAAGATTCACAAAGACATTAAAATGTACATGTATTGCTTATATAATAAAAATGGATCTTGAGCATTTTTCATTATAGCTAATGAACTTTCTTTGTGAGACTATTGGAAGGTTCGGGAGAGATTGTCTAAGTTTGACAAAATCAAGTGGCGGATACACACGAACAAGAAGGCAGACATTAAACGCGACTGAGATAATGTGACGAGTGTGAAAAAATCAAGTATAAGATTCTGATAGACACGTCTTAAATGCACAAAAAGCGAACATGCACGCATCATATAATTGGCAAAGACGATTGTAAAGTTCACATACTCGTTTCACTATCATGGAAAACGCAAATTATAGAATAAGACGTCTCACAGCGTAAGACGACTCTTTGATTAATTAAACTCTAATTTATTGATATTCATAAATGAAGTGTCTAACACGCAAAAGAATAGTTTTACAGTGTACATCGGCCATCCATAATAATGACATGATGGAAAATTAAATTGCTCTAAATCATTAGTTATAAGTCGTTTACTTATCACTATAGTTCATTACATCGTTCAAATGTTGCCATCGTAGCGACCGCGTGTTAGATGCCCGACATTCAAGCTAGTGACTCACATGTAGGTATGACACTTAAATTCAACTAGATGAGTAGACGACTTATAACTGCTTATTTGACTTCTAAAAACAATTACAAAGTCAGAGATTAACATTGAACTATTAAGCAGTAAAAAATCCACAAAAATTTGATGAAATCAAATAGAGCAGAAGATTGATCTAGCACGAAAGACTCAATTAGCGACGAAAATTGAACCAAGTAACTAACTACTGCTGCTTTTACTTTATAGATGATCATAAAATCATCGATTAAATTCAACATCACAAAAATCACATGAAAATCAATCGAAATCAAATCGAAATATAATATAAAAGAAACATGATAACATAAAAAGCAAAGAATCGAACCAGTAATGAAAGTACCTCAAATCATAATCTAGGTATGAAATAGTGAAGAAACGGAACGAATAGTGAAAAAATAAGGTGATCGAAAATACGCTTAAAGTGACGGAAAATGTGCCTAAAATGACACAAAATCATACACCACCCAATCTCACTTTTGACAATTATAGTTGTAAAAATATGACAGAAATAGAGTGACAGAAAATATGCCTAAAATGACGGAAAATGTAACTAAAGTGACAATAAATTTACACCCGTAAATCTCATTTTTGACAACTATAGTTGTAAAAAAAAAGATAAAATAGAATGACATCAAATATGCTTAAAGTGACGAAAAATGTACCTAAGTCCCTATCTCACTTTTGTCAATTATAGTTGTAAAAAATGAAAAGAAATAGATTGACATAAAATATGCTTAAAGTGACGGAAAATATATCTAAAGTGACACAAAGTCATATACCACCAAATTTCACTTTCGACAACTATAGATAGTTGTGAAAAAAATGACAGAAAGTAAAGTGACAAAAATATGCTTAAAAGTGATGGAAAATGTACCTAAGTAACACAAAATTATACATCCGCCAATTTCACCTTTGACAATTAAAATTATCAAACAATGACAGAAAATAGAGTGACAAAATTTATGACTCAAAATCATTCAAAAAATAGAGTGATAATTATACTTTCTTTGTTCAAGCAATTAGTGTAGCAGAATAAGACACAAATTCACTACTAGTCAATATTATATACAATAATGCACTATGAATAACAATACACTCAACATAAACCCTAAAATCGAAAAAAAAAACTATCTGAAATTAAAGAGAAATCGGAAGGTTTAGGAATTACACAAATTAGTGAAGAAAATCAAAGCAACAATATCAGAATTTACCATTAAATCGAAGACCGATATCCTAGGAAACAAGCAAGGACATCAGACGCACATGCATGACAAAAATAATGAATGAATCTTAAATTTCATCATAAAAATACTATAAAAAACGTAATCACAACAAAATCAAGCAATAAAGTAGTGGAAAGAACCACTTAACACAGTGAAATTACGCAAATACAATCATTTCTAAAGGTAGAACTCCGTAAAATGAAAATGAAAATTCAACATAAATTGCGAAATTTACTCAATTGAAACTATAAAAAAGATGAAATTAAGACATTAGATATATTGTTACCTGTGAATTTGATTAGAACAACCAAATATTGAAATAAATCAGCAAGACGGAGTGAACGACGGTGAAAACTAGAGAGAGAAAAAAATTAGAAGAGAGAGAAAAAGAATAAAAGACGGCTGGATATTATGAACACAAATTGAAGGACATGGGTTATAAAGGATTGATGACGTGGTATAATCCTGTGCGTCGACGGTAACTAATTTAGTGCGTCTAGTCTAATTATGTTGGATGGTTGAGATGGGTACAGCAGCCTCACCGTAAGAAGTGTTGGGTTCTTGTAAGTCTAGAGTCTTATGTTGAGTTGGTACTTACAAATCTGAACCATTGGATAAGAAAAATTGAGGGGCTGAGATTTAATTCCATAAAACAATTAATTTAACAAAAAATCTTGCCCAGACAAAAAAATTCCTCTAAAGAAATCCCAAAATCTCTAGAAAATGATATTTTTCAGCCTTCCGAATCATGAGGCTTCTTTTCATTCATAATGTTTCTCATGTCAATCAAGTACACTCAAGTTCAGGCTCTGCATCCATTTTTTATATTTGATTGTGTTTGCAATTGATTATTTAAATATTAATAGTACGGTTGATGTGTGATGAAGCGCGAAGATCGATGAAGATCAACGGTGTATCTTTGCCGCCAGGACGGAAGAACATGTATATGCAGATGAAGTGGTTTGGTCCGTAACGCCGGAGTACGAGTCGGTATGCGGCGGGGCTGGAGATAGTTGCTACGACGATAGTGAATTGTTTTCCGGTGAAATGTAGGGCGGTTAGGATTTATGTTGACTGAGATAACGGTTGGTTGATGTTTCCTTCGGTGACTAGGATCAGTTATTGGATTATTGTCAATAACTAGTTTATTATATGTGAATTTCCGCAAATTTCTATTTGAATGTTGTTTAATAAGTTTTATGTACATAAGAAGACACTGGAGTAACAACAAGGTAACACAAGAATAACACTGGAATAACAACAAGGTAACACAAGAATAACACTGGAATAACACGCGGTAAGAAAAATGTAAAAAAAAAAAAATATTACTTAAGAGTACCACTGTAATAACACGTAGTACCTGAAAGAAAATAAAAAAAAACTAACATAAGAGTAACACTAGAATAACAGGTGGTAACAACAAAAGACCAAAAAAAAAGTAACAGTATAACATGAGGTAACAAAAAAAGTAAAAAAAAAAAAAAAAAAAAAAAAAATTTAACGTAAGAGTAACACTTGAATAACACATGGTACCAAAAAAAAAGTAAAAAAAAAAAAACAAAAGACTAACACCGGAATAACACTACGTAACAAAAAAAACCATAAGAATAACACCGGAATAACATGCCGTAAAAAAAGGACAAAAAAAAGACGTAAGAGTAACACTAGAATAACAGACGGTAACAAAAATAACGTAAGAGTAACACTGAAATAACATGCGGAACAAAAAAAGACTAAAAAAACGTAAGAGTAACACTAGAATAACACGCGGTAACAAAAAAAAGTAAAAAAAAAAAATAACGTAAGAGTAACACTTGAATAACATATGGTAAAAAAAAAAGTAAAAAAAATAACATAAGAGTAACATGAGAATAACATGCGGTAACAAAAAAACAAAAAAAAAAACGTAAGAATAACACTGGAATAACATGCCGTAAAAAAGAAGTAAAAATATGACGTAAGAGTAACACTGGAATAACACATGGTAGCAAAAAAAATTAAAAATAAAATAACGTAAGTGTAACACTACAATAACACGTGGTAGCAAACAATTACTAAAAAAACGTAAGATTAACACTTGAATAATACGTGGTAACAAAAAAAGTTTTAAAAAAAAAAATAACGTAAGAGTAACACTTGAATAACATAAAATAACAAAAAAAAAATAACATAAGAATAAAAAAAATAGAATTATGAGAACATAAGAGTAACACTACAATAACACTTTGTTAGTACCAACTCACCGTAAGAACTCAACTCACGAGATCCCGCCTCTATATATATTTATATATATATATATCTATATATAAAAAGTGGTTTCAAATGAGTCCCTCCTTCGCTTTTGAGTCCTTGAGTCCTAATCCAAGCCATTGGATCAAGAGGATGAATGACTAGGATTAAAACAAAATGAAGGATCAAGATTGTGAGACACACACAATTCATCTTCTTTAAACCCTAATATAAATACCCATTATTCACTCTTTTTTTCATTTTCACATCATCTAATTCTCTTTCTACCTCCCTTCTCTCTCTATATCCTCTGAAAAAAACCAAAAAAACCCTAAAAAAAAACTACCCCACAGCCCACCCGCCACCTTCAAACCGCCGCCACCTCCTCCCTACACCGCCACCTTCACCGCCGCACCGTCCTCCTCTCCACCTTCCTCCTTCTCCTCCACTGTCCCTCCTCCATCGCCGCCGTCCCCGCCGTCGTCTCCCCGCCTTCCCCCGCCGTTGTCTCCCCTCATTCCCTTCTCTCCTCCGTCGTCTCCCCTCTTCCCCCGCCGTCTTCTCGTCTCATGTTCTTTTTTTTTTTTTTTTTTTTTAATTTGTATCATCAAATTTTTTTAATCTCGTTTTAGATCTGAAAAAAGTTTAAAAACATCCACTATTTCAAATCTCGTTTTTTATTTTTCAGATTTGTTATGTTTTTTTATTTTTTGAATTTCTTTTGATTTTCTATTTTTTTATTATAGATCTCGTTTTTTTTTTGTTCTGTTTTTTTGTTGTTGATTTTTTTTGTTGGTGTTTGGTTTATTTTTTTTGTTGGTGTTTGGTTGATTTTTTTTAGATCTAAACTAAAGTTACACCATTCCGGACTAAAGTTACACAATGATCTACTAAAGTTACATCATTTAATAGGTTTATAACTAAAGTTACACAATGATGTTTTAAAGTTACATCATTTAATAGATTTGTTATGTTTTTTTTATTTTTCTTTTAGATCTAATTTTTTCATTTTATATTCTTTGTTTCTAGATTTAGTTTGTTTATTTTCAGTTTATCTTTTTTTTTTAATCTCGTTTTATTTTTATTTTTTGGTTCTTTTTTTTTGTTGGTGTGGTTGATTTTTTTTGTTGGTGTTTGATTGATTTTTTTTTTTGGTTCTTTTTTTTTTTGGTGTTTGGTTGATTTTTTTTGTTGGTTTTTGGTTGATTTTATTTGTTGGTGTTTGGTTGATTTTTTTAGATCTAAACTAAAGTTACCCCATTCCGGACTAAAGTTACACTATGATCTACTAAAGTTACGTCATTTAATCCTTGAAGACATTCGTCGTAGTAGTGCTTTATTTCATTGACTAATGTTTAGTTTTATTCCCCGTTCAATTAATAAGGTTGCGCACGGCTTAGCTAAGCATGCTATGCACATGTAGTGACCTTTTCTTGTACCGTTGCCAAAAAAAAAAAAAAAAAAAAAAAAAACTAAAGTTACATAAGTAGGGACTGAAGTTACATTATTAAATAGGTTTATAACTAAAGTTACATAGGTATGGGCTGAAGTTACATTAGTATGGACTGAAATTACATTAGTATGGACTGAAATTACATTAGTATGGACTGAAATTACATTATTATGGACTGAAGTAACACAAGAAAAAACTAAGGTCACCATTTTATTATAAAGTTACACTATTATTGACTAAGGTTTCACAAATAATTAATGAAAGTTCACTAATAAAGCTTAAAGTTACACATGTAAAAATGTTAAAATTAAATCATATTTTGAGTTAAAGTTACACATATAAACGTTAAAGTTACAGTCGTAATGATTGTAGTTACATTAATAGAAATGCCAAAACCACATAAACTTGTCTTAAAGTTAAATAAATTATATATTAAAATTTATATAATTAAAATCACACTTTAGTTTGAAGTTACAAAAATAATTGTTGAAGTTACACTCTTAACGATAAAAATTATTCTCATAAAAAAAAAAGTCACATAAACTTGTGGTAAAGTTACATAAATTCAAATTTATATAGTCGTAATCACATTTTGTTTTAAAGTTACACAAAAAAGGTTACAATTACACTCGTAATGACTGAAGTTATATTCATAAAAAGGCTGAAATCACATAAACTTGTCTTAAAGTTACATAAATTCAAATTTATATAGTCGTAATCACATTTTGTTTTAAAGTTACACAAAAAATGTTAGAGTTACACTCGTAATGACTGAAGTTATACTCATAAAAAGGCTAAAATCACATAAACTTGTCTTAAAGTTACATAAATTCAAATTTATACGGTCAAAATTACGTTTTAGCTTGAAATTACAAAAATAATGATTGAAGTTACACTCCTAATGAAGGTGAAAGTCTTTAAAACCCACGCATTTTGTTCTAATCTTGTCCCTTCATTTTGTTCTAATCTTAGCCTTCCATTTTTCTTTTAATCTTAACCTTTCATCTTGTTCTAGTTTTGTCCCTCCATCCTCTTTATCCAATGACCAAGATTATGACTCATGGACTCAATTTTGAAGGTGGACTCATTAAAACTTGCCTCTATATATATATATGTAACACCCGGAAATATACCCTATTTTTATAGTATAAATATTTTACGAAATCTTTTCAGTAATTTTAAGATTTAATTAAGATTTTTATGTTTCGAGTCGAATTTAGAAATTCTGAGTTCGTATTTGGAATTTCTGCGAGATTCCATGAAAATCCCGTCTTAAGTCGAGTTTGACTTTTCTTGACTTTTGAGTCGAGTTTGACTTTTCTTGACTTTTGAGTCGTCTTTGACTTTTCTTGAATTTTAAGTCGTTTGACTTCCGTTGACTTTTCTCCTACACAACTCACACTACTCCTTAACCTAAATTTCATTCAACACAAAATCAAACACAAACCAAATTTTACTTCTTCCTTAAGAAACCTTGCCTCCATAACTTTTTGATCTTTGATTCATCCTAGCTCGTTCATTACTCGATAGAATTCACGTAAGTTCGTCTCATTCTTCTCCCCTTACCTTCCTCTATCCGTATTGATATTAAAATCATCGTCTTTCTCGCTTTTCAATCTTTCCGTCTTTCTCAAGATGAATTTCATTCATCTTTTATGATCTTTATGTAGGTGGTGACCTCCAAGATCCCGACAAAGACTACTACCTTATAGAAGAGGAGCTTGACGATTAGTAGAGACGCTTAAAGGTAACGGTGAAGGGTTACGTGTTTTACATGCTTTATATGCTAGGATTCGTATTTAGAATACGATAAATAAGTTAGGAATTATGTTATGGATAATGATTGTTGTTCTTTGATGATTGTTGATGATGAATATTGATTGTTGATAGTTATTAGAGAGGAATTATGAGAATTGGAAATAAAAGGATTGAATTTATGTTGAAGGTTCTCGGGTGAATTGGTCACACATCTCACGGTCGTGAGATGGCATGTCACGGTCGTGAAACCTCATTTCACGGTTGTGAAACCTCATTTCACGGTCGTGAAATACAAGTCACGGTCGTGACTTGTGCAGTTTCACTGCACTGACCCTTTTTGGTAGAATGATCATATCTCCTTCGTTACTTGCTTGTTTTGGGCTTGTGACCATTCGTTGGAACCGTAAGAGGATAAGCTATCACCTCGACTTGGAATTTCTGTAATAGCATGTCTAGAACTATATATATGACGTTGAATGTGAACCCTTGTTTTAAGTTAGGTTCCAAACTTGTTGTTTTGGAGAGGTATCTATTTTCTATTTATTAGCTTCTTAACTTGGTTTTTTCTTGGTCTACGGCTTAGTATCATTGTATGATTCATGTTTGGATATATGATATTTCTCATTCGATTGTATCACAGTTTTGTGCGGTTTTTGGATGTACACCACTTTGAGTCGGTTTTACCATATGTCACTTGATTTGAGCACTAATGATTTGTGACTATGAACTCTTCCATTTCCGGCTACAACCTTATATCGTTAGGACTGGAATGTCGGAGAGATGGGGTGTATCCTGATGTCGTATGCATGTTCTGAGTGGGGATATGACGACGTTGTTAGGAGGCGAACGCAATGGGTTGGTTCGACCGACCGTCAAATGTGTATACTTGCGGATGTGGGGTTCTTGCATGTAGGCGTACTAGCTTGACTGTTGACTATGATATCTTTCCGACCTCTTAGTGAAGGTTGAAGAATTTGGGGTAACTCGGAGTTATGATCGACGAGTCTTGATGTGGAACGTTCTCTTACCCCATGTCGAATCGGAACATGTCTTATTCCGAGCGTCGGGCCAGGTTTAGGACTAGGACGTATTATTATCGTGTCTCTACCGAGAGGATTGAGGATTAGAGTCTTGTGTGACGCAACGTGCGTATCGTACATTGCATTCCGGGAAACGTCTTATCCGTCGAATGTTTGTCTGGGTTCATGAGTATACGAAACGGTATATGTATACGGTTCAGGGAACGTCCTTATCCTTGGACTTAATTGGCTGCCTTGCTATTGTACACGATGCGAGTGGTTTCATTTACCGTGAGAGATGTCGTCATTGTGTCGGTGTGTTTGGATGGATGATTACATGAATGATTATATGATTGATCATTGAATGACTTGGCATGGTTTGTTTGTCGAGTCTCAATCTTATCAAAATTATACCGCTAACGGTGAGATGTAAGCCCTAGTGAGCGTATTCGGTTGCCTAAGAGTGTCTTCCCCGAGTCTTTGAATATCATGATGGATTAGGATTGGTGCCTCTTATGTTCTTATCATTATCTATAGAATTGCCTATCTATTCTTATCGCAACTCACATGTATGTATATATATGCATGCTTTAATTTTGTATTTCCTTATATGTACGTTTAATGTGATATGGCTGGGAGAACCCGGAGTTACTCCCCACTGACTGTGGCGTTCATGTTTTTCATGAATGAACAGGTTGCTTGCTTGGATGCCTTTTTGGATATGATGTTTTGGGGTTCGGGTGTGAGCTAGCGGGCGTTGTCCCTGGAAGTTTTCACCTCTAGACGATATTAGCTAGTTTTGTTCAACACTTGTTCTTTGCTAAAATTTTAAGAGACCCCGTATCTT
>JAIUZE010009869.1:0-16486 GCA_022085475.1 Heliosperma pusillum | reverse complement strand
TACGATCCTAGCAAAGTTCAATATATGATTGGAAAAGTTTATCTCATAGAGTCCTACACAGTTTATTCACCATTTTTTCATCAATTTGTAATTAGTTTCCCCTAAATTTATTGAGAGACAATCTTTTAAAATATAGTATCTCTTAAAAGTTTACAATACCGTAAAAGTTGGAGTCTTTCTTAGCAAAATACTTCACACCATGCTTATTAATTGTTAAATATAGCAATAATGTACGTGCATGAATTTCGTAGAAATTAGTAATTAGTTGGTTTTTTGAAGTTTGACTTCTGGTTCTAAAATTTGTGTCTCATTATACTCATTCTTATCTATGATTCATTTATATCCTACTATATTATATTGCTATTTTACAAAAGTTCAATTCATTAAAATAGTGATAAAAAATCAATTTGATAATGCTTATATTGTTATGATAGTCATCAATTTGATTATGTTGCCAGTAGCACACATACAATGACGTAGATAATTTGAGAGTTTATTTATATACAAATATTTTAATGTAGTAGATTTACAATATATGTTTTGTTGTGTTTAGTAGAATTATTATATAACATTCCTTATCAGAAGTTGCAACTAATATTTTGAATGGAAGAAGTTTTAAATTTTTTAAAATGATAATTAAATAATGAAGTCCAAAAAATTAGGGAAAAAATATGTCACAATAAATATCCTAAATTATTGAAGCTGACAATCTTTTCAAAAAAGGACATTTAATAAAATACGGAATTTACTCTTTCACCTCAACTTTGCCATTAACTTTTTCTCTAATGTCCTTTTAACCTCAAACCTAATCAAATTAACTCTTACTTCTAATTACTTCTTAAAAGCTAGTTTAATTGCTTAAATAATCTTAAATACTAATCAATGAAAATCAATTGCTAATACGGTTTGTTGCAATTTTTTATCAATCATTAAGATCTCGATCGATCAATGTTAAGTAAAGAAATCAACCAGGGACCTGTGAATGTAGTTATGTACTTATGTAGGTGGTGGTACTGTGGGCTTGTGGCTAGATTCTACGGCAAATAAGTCTGTAACACAAAATCTCCCGTCATCCTTAATTAATGTATCCTTTCTCATAAGTAATGTCATTATACGAAGTATTACGAATGGAACCTACACATAAGGGATTAATGGCCGACAGAATCTAAATAGACATTGGAAAATTATCAAAACCTAAAAAAAAAATCATGGATAGATTGTAAGAGGTTTCATATAAATATAACGTATTATGAATTACGTGAGTTGAAAAATCTTACTGCGAGTAATCAGCAAGCCATATAAATCAAGTAAAATTGAACTCTTTAAGCCATATTAATCAAGTAAAATTGAGTTCTTTGTCATTTTACAGTACCTAGAAAACAAAATCAAGTTTTACATAATTAGATAAACAAAAATAAGAAGAAAAATAACAGCTAACACGCATGATTGACGAAATAATAGAGGCATGGAAGAATTATATATACCCATTTAGGTAAAATGAAACATTAATGCTACTCTATGTTAAAATTCAAAAGCGACCTTACCGAATAATTTATCGAACGTAGTATCTTCATCAGAATCATACAGAGTAATATATGTTAACCTACACATAAAATAGATAAGACTTGTCAGAAAATCATTAGTGATTCAAAGCAAAAACAACGTATTTGTAGACTAATGCTACAATAAGATTTAAACACAATATAAACCGCAAGAGTCAAATAAATAAACACAACAAAAGTAAGAAACATAAATAAAAACAATATAACGTGAAGTGGTGATTATTAATTTTTGAATGAAAATACATGTATATATATAAAAACATATTAACGTAATAGTGTTTGTTTAGATTTCTGTACATTAATTTTATCCAATCTAACTTTCATGGTAGAATTTTATAATCTTCGGATTTAATTATATTATTAGGTGTTGTAGTGCATCACCATTTTTGTGAGAACATGGAAATATGGAATAGTTGTATATCACATTCCGTATTTTATAGGTTGTAGGATACATCCAATTTTTTATATGCT
This sequence comes from Heliosperma pusillum, assembly GCA_022085475.1. Lineage (NCBI taxonomy): Eukaryota > Viridiplantae > Streptophyta > Magnoliopsida > Caryophyllales > Caryophyllaceae > Heliosperma > Heliosperma pusillum. The sequence goes on along the minus strand of JAIUZE010009869.1, from coordinate 14,453 downwards.
AATTTTGCGTACAATGGAAATACATGAATTTATTTATATGGGTAGTTTGTATAATTTGGAATGCTGAAGTGTTTTCGAAAAGTTGGAGACTCTATAATCGCTCGAAAAAAGCTTCCTTTAATAATATAGATAGATATATTGATTATATGTTAATTATGTTATTCTTAAGACCTCTTATCTCAACTTGTGACCCGTATAACCCCACCCTTAGTTACTGAACTAATTGTTGACTTTTCTTAATATATAAAGTCCATAGTAAATACAAACTTCAAATATTATATGATGTATATGTAAGTACTCACTTTGTCTCATTTTTTTTTTTCAGTTCATTCAAAAAATAATTGTTGAATTTTCTAAATATATATGCTACATAGTACATAGTAAATAAAATGTAGAGATACTAAATACCGTCTATTTAATTAATCCATCTATCATTTATTGTCACGTTTCTAGACCAAGTAATCTTGCTTGTTATCCGTCTTTCTTTTATCTTTTCTCTTCTACCCGAAGTTATTTGTATGATTTATTTCGTATCTTAAAATTCAGGAATTACTTTGATAGTTTAATTTATTGGAGTCATAAAGAGAGGAACTGAAACAAATGGGTAATAAGATCTTCCAAACAATGTGTACAATGTAATTTCTCATACTTTTTAGTTTTTATCGTTATCATGTTAGTATAACTAAAAAAAATTAATATCCTAGATATTAATTCTAAAAATTATTATCTTGGAGACAAATTTGTTTCGTAACTCTTTTGTTATTGAGCGTGAAACAAATGCGTAATAAGAGCTAATAAGAGCTTCCAAACAATTTTATCATTATAAGTGGCTGTTTTATTGTGGTACTTATTTTCATAATGTGTATACCCATTTTATCACAAATTATGACCATTTGTATTAAACCATTATATATTATACATACCAATAATTTTTATTACTATTTATACCATTTTTACATCAAAGTATAAAATTCTCTGTCAATAATTTAATGTCCTACGCTTATATGTACTACTCTATTAGACACATTATCTTACCCGTGAGGAAATTAATGCGCAAAACTCTTGTTGCTTACTTAGTAGTTAGTACTTATAAGTTATAGCACACGCACTTGAAAAATTTATAATTAATTGATTGATTGATTGATTATTCCTCGTTTTTGGTAATTTTTTATAAAAGTTTATAATTAATTTTAATGGGAAAATTATAAATAATACATATTTAAAAAGTTTGAGACTACCACGTCGCTTGGAAAAAAAACCTCAAATATATATTATATTGATCAGGCCTGTCGCAAGCCCAATACAAAGATAAATTACCCAGACTAGGCTAATAACAAATTAATGTAATTAGGGAAGTAGGGGTCGATCCTTAGGGAGATGGTGTTTCCTATGGAATGTGAATTGTCTCGCAATTGAGTTCTATCTAATGATTATCTGGGTTTTGAGATTTTTGATATCTAAACTAATATAAAGCATAAATAAAAACAAAATAAAAATAAAATAAAAATAGTAAAGCAAGTAATGAAAAGCATCTAGGGAAGTAGGTTCACACATGTAGATTGATATATTGATGAAATTGGATTTAGGATATGCAAATAATTCATTGAGCGTTCGTAAGAATGGTGTGTTCATTACAATCATAGATCAGATGGTCTAGCAGGCTTTTAGTACGATTTACTAGGTCTTAATCCACTACATCACGCTTTGTCTATTCCATTCCTGTATATCTACCTTGGAAAAAAATTCCATACTAGTCAAATGATTTTAGCTAAAAATCGTTAACTATCGTTACAATCCAAACATGCATAGACACAATGTTTTAAAGGCACAATTCCTTTATCCAATTAACATCTTTTAATCAATCTAACATGGATACCCTACACCCTAGAAAGGATGACTACTCACTCATGATGATATCTATGTCTAAAATGATATTAACAATGAAAACTAGGATAGACATGTTTATTTGGTTTTGACTTTTTATATGGCGATAATAACGACGCTAATTGATAATCTAGGAAATGAAACAACGATTATATTGGTACTAAAATGAATCTAAGACAATATGTAAAGCGAATAACAATCAAATGGAAAACAATAAGAACATTAAACAAGGGATAAAACAGAAATACCTATATGACGACAATGATAGCAATAATAGAAAATCCTTGCATATAATAAACGATCCTTGAATTGCAACGCTTGTACCCAACAAAGTAGACTACAAAGATTGAAACTCTTATTAATCTAAACTAAAGTTTTGATATGGAAAGGAAAGAAATAAACTAAGAACTAAAGACTAAAGAAGAAGAAAATGAGAGAAGAGAGACTAGTTCCCCCTCCTCCTAATCTAAGGAGAATTGTAAGAAGAGAAGAGAGGTATGAGAAGAAGGTGTGTTGAGATTAGAGGCTAGATGATCTATTTATAGTATTAGGGTTTCGTGGAGAAGAGGTCGGCATTAAACACATAGGAAAAAAGTAGGAAGAAGACGCCGTTTTCTCGAAGCAGCACAAAAACCCGATCGGGTACACACAAACCCGATCGGGTATTTCGTCTTCTGGAAGCTTTTGACTAACGCTTCATCTCCCTTTGCTTTGACTTGACTTCCAACATCCCCCTTGACCTCTTGAGTCGGGTTTGTTGATAGGGTTTGATGTAAAGCGATGAATTCTTCTGCCTAAATGATTGATCTTCCGACAACTACGAAACTGTCTTTGCTTCTTCTCTCTTTAGAATTAGTGAACCTTCTTGAAATGCCTTTCACTTGGTCAAGCTTGCTTCTTCAAATCGTCGGGTTCTAGGCAAATGCTCGGGAATATAGAAAAAGGGCGTAGAAACGTCACTTTCCTACAAAACATGTTAGAACATAGGAATTCGCCTAGAAGACGATATTAGCTCATAAAGTGGCTTAACAAAGCACAAATGACATACAAAACCGAGCTAAACTGGGGGTTAAAATCATACAAATATCTACTTATCAAACTCCCCCAAGCTAAACCTTTGCTTGTCCTCAAGCAAACATAACAAACAATACCAGGACAAGGTTGCAAGCATTGGCTACTACACCATCAAGAAACAAATCTCAACTTAAAGCTTTGGAAACATAATGAATCATAACCCAAAACAACGTGGGCAAAAATGATACATAAACATGGCTGAGATTTACATAACGGCGTAGCACAAAGAATTTCACTATAGATTTTTGGCTCTTGCATGATCTTTTGACAAATGGACTCTCACGACACACTCGAACACTCAATGTATGTAAAAGGTGATTTCTTTATGTGTAAATGTTTGAGACACTCACCTATCTACGACTCATGAAAATGTGTCCGCAATCTAATATGGTAAACAATTCAAAACACAAGTCAAAGAACACAATGCACATAGAAAAGAAGCCGAAAAAGATGAAGAAAGCTTTGGGAAATGGGTGAAAGGTGGACAAATAGTTATGGTCATGTGAAGATTAGAATGAGCTAGCAACTGACCAATGATAAATGAATACTCAATCCAAACGTTCGATCAATTTCCCTTATTACACACGAAACACAAGGGTAAACTTCTTCTGAATACTGACTTGACATTTCGAGGAGATACTCACAACTTCTTTTATTATTTCTCTTTTCTTTCTTTTTCGATTTTCTTTTCTCGTTTTTCTTTTTTTTTCTATTCATTTTTTTTCTTTTTTTTTCTGTTTCATTTTTTTCCTTTTGAACATAACATCACTTTTTGATCATTTTCGTTCTCCCAATTTCACTTTGTCATGAAGGACAAATCTTCTCAAAATAGCACCCATACACCATAGTCTAGCTACTAGCTTAAAAGGTAGGCAGTTTTTCGTTTGTAGCTATTATTTTGTGAAGCATTTGTATGAAGGGGCTTATTTTGAGGGGCAAATTAAAGTGAAAAAGGCTTCAAATCATAGTGAATCATGAATGCGTTTTGACATGACACACATCACAAGTAGAACTACACACACCTAAATGAGACTGGGTATAGATGTACCAGTCTAAGGAGGTTCTAACTTACAATATATGTAACTTGCCAAATGTCAAGATCAAGCGTACTCATCTATAGATTCATTCTATGCCTACTGTGTACAAGACTTCCCCAAGTATGCACAATTCAATGAATATTGAATCATTATCTTTTGAAAGTTCTAAGTTTGGGAAATGTAACATGATAGCATAGTAAACAAGCAAGCAAAGCATGAAAAGCATTCAATTGTGTTCAGAAATTTTTAAATTTTCTCAAAAATCTTCTCTTTCTTTTATTCAAAATTTGAAAAATGATCAACTAAAATGCAAAATGGGAAAATGCAATCCCTCCCCCAAGCTAAACATCACATTGTCCTCAATGTGAGCACAAAGAAAAAATATGCAATGAGATGCCTAATGGGGAAAAGGAAAAATGAAAGAAGAATGAAGCTTACTAGTCAGCGCGGACTCCCCCAAGCTAGTCTTTTGGACTTGACAAGGAAGGTCTTTATAGATTCTTCAAAAACTCTTTCATCTGCAAAATAAATCCTAACAATGAAAAAGGGAATACAAAAAGAAAAATGCAAAAAGGAAAAAGGAACACGGGTTGCCTCCCGAGAAGCGCAATTTAAAAAGTCTTGCTAGACTTCATTTCTTTCTTTGAAATAATCCTTTATCTTTAAGCTCACTATCATCCAAGCTTGTCATCATAGCCTGCTTTACATTCTCCATCCATGCTATGCTTTTCCGAGAATAGCCCCTTCTAGCACTTTTAGCAGTAGTGCTTTTAGTATGATCACCTGCAAGAGAATCAATACTAACATGTGCCTCCACCGGATCCGTCAGTAAGGATCGAGGCATAGAAGAAACAATAGAAGAGGCATAAACATTAAGCATATAACAAGGTTCTTCTACCACAGGACTCCTAACGGTGGCATTTTTACTAAAGGTCACCTTGTCATCTCCTATCTCTAGTGTCAACTTCCCATTCTTGACATCGAAAACTGCACCAGTGGTGTGCAAAAAGGGTCTTCCCAAAATGATTGGGGTTTGAGAGTCCTCGGCCATGTCAAGTACTAGAAAGTCAACGGGAATGAAAAACTTACCAACTTTGACGGGCACATCTTCTAAAACACCCATAGGTTGTTTTAGAGAACTGTCCGCCATTTGCAAAGTAATATTAGTGCATTTCAAAGCACCCATGTTAAGTTTTTCAAACATAGAAAAGGGCATGACACTTACACTAGCACCTAGGTCGCAAAGGGCCTTATCAATGGTATATGTGCCTATAGTGCAAGGGATGGAATAACTACCAGGGTCCTTAAGTTTTGGTAGAGACTTATTTTGCAAGAGTGCACTACACTCTTCAGTGAAAGCTATGGTCTTAGTCTCATTGAAGGATCTCTTCTTGTTAAGGACTTCCTTCATAAACTTGGAGTAAGAAGGAACTTCTGAAAGCAATTCAAGGAAAGGGACTGTTACCTTTAAGTTTTTGACGACGTCAAGGAACTTACCATACTTTGCCTCCTCCTTGTGCTTGGCTAATCTTTGAGGAAATGGGACCTTGATCTCAATAGGAATCTCGGGCTCTTTCCCTTTTGACATGGGCAACTCAGCTTCAACATTAACAACCACGGGCTCATCATTATGCTTACCACTTCTCGAGGAAACGGCGTTTACAGTTTCGTGAGGTTGGTAACATTGTGAAGGCAGCTGCCCTTGGGTTTGGTGGGTATTAGAAGAGGTAAATTGGGAAAATTGAGTTTCCAACAATTTGATGGAGGCATCCTTAGCTTGATCGCTCTCTTGGAATTGAGCTATCATGGTGTCTTGCCTTTGAGCTAATTGCAGTATTATGGCTTCAAGTTTACTTACACCATTGTCACTCTGTTGAAAAGTAAAGGATTGGAGTTGTTCTAGCTTTTGTGTGAGAAGGGCTACTTGGGCTTGTAAAACTGTTAAAGCGGGGTCTTCTTGCTTAGATTTCGATGGTATGGAGCGGGAATTTCTATATTGAGAATCGTGAATTGCCATGGATTCAATGGTAGTTTGAGCATTTTCAACATTGATTTGATCAAATCTTCCATTGTTAGCAGAATCCAGGATACGACGGGACTCTATATAACACCCATTATAGAATGTGATGGCAAGGAGCCATGAATCTAACCCATGATGAGGATATTCTCTTTGTAAGTCCTTGTACCTCTCCCAGGCTTCATATAGGCTCTCATCATCTCCTTGTTGGAAACCAGTGATTTGACTTCTCAACAAAGCGGTCTTCTCTGGGGAAAGTACTTTTGGTAGAAAGCAAGAGCTAAGCTCTCCCAATCGGTGATACCTAAAGTAACCTTATCAAGGCTATGAATGCACAACTTTGCCTTACCCTTAAAAGAAAATGAGAAGAGCATCTCTCTAATTTGCTCTTGGGTGACTCCATTTTGTCTAATAGTGGAGCAATAGTCACAGAAGTTTTGGATGTGAAGGTTGGGATCTTCTGTGGCATTGCCACTAAATTGGCTTCTTTCTATAAGGTTAATGAAGGATGGTTTGATTTCAAAGTTTTGGGCTTCGATTTGGGGTGTAGTAATACCCCTTGGAAGTGTTTCTGCGGTGGGTTTGGAATGGTCTGAAAGTCGAACCATTCCCGAATGTGAAGGTGAAGATGGAATGAAGATTGAGTAGTTTTTGTGAATGGAGATGAGAATGGATCTTCTTCTCCTTCAAGATTAGATATAATATCCGAGTATTTCTCACGAATACGGTCTAAACTTGAAGTATCAGAAGCTTTTGAGATTTCGATGAATATCTTTTGTCTCCTTTGCCGAGTTCTTTCTAGATCGGGGTCTAAAGAGATAGAGGTCCCAAGTCTAGAAGATCTGGGCATAAGATTGAAAAAGCTAAGATGAAAAATCAAGAGAGGTCTAAAGGAATTTGGGTTCCTAAAGACTAGATAAAACTAATTGCGATAAAAATCACAAGGAAAAGGAAAACTAAACCGTGCTCCCCGGCAACGGCGCCAAAATTTGATCAGGCTTGTCGCAAGCCCAATACAAAGATAAATTACCCAGACTAGGCTAATAACAAATTAATGTAATTAGGGAAGTAGGGGTCGATCCTCAGGGAGATGGTGTTTCCTATGGAATGTGACTTGTCTCGCAATTGAGTTCTATCTAATGATTATCTGGGTTTTGAGATTTTTGATATCTAAACTAATATAAAGCATAAATAAAAACAAAATAAAAATAGTAAAGCAAGTAATGAAAAGCATCTAGGGAAGTAGGTTCACACATGTAGATTGATATATTGATGAAATTGGATTTAGGATATGCAAATAATTCATTGAGCGTTCGTAAGAATGGCGTGTTCATTACAATCATAGATCAGATAGTTTAGCAGGCTTTTAGTACGATTTACTAGGTCTTAATCCACTACATCACGCTTTGTCTATTCAATTCCTGTATATCAACCTTGGAAAAGAATTCCATACTAGTCAAATGATTTTAGCTAAAAATCGTTAACTATCGTTACAATCCAAACATGTATAGACACAATGTTTTAAAGGCACAATTCCTTTACCCAATTAACATCTTTTAATCAATCTAACATGGCTACCCTACACCCTAGAAAGGATGACTACTCACTCATGATGATATCTATGTCTAAAATGATATTAACAATGAAAACTAGGATAGACATGTTTATTTGGTTTTGACTTTTTATATGGCGATAATGACGACGCTAATTGATAATCTAGGAAACGAAACAACGATTATAACGGTACTAAAATGAATCTAAGACAATATGTAAAGCGAATAACAATCAAATGGAAAACAATAAGAACATTAAACAAGGGATAAAACAGAAATACCTATATGACGACAATGATAACAATAATAGAAAATCCTTGCATATAATAAACGATCCTTGAATTGAAACGCTTGTACTCAACAAAGTAGACTACAAAGATTGAAACTCTTATTAATCTAAAATAAAGTTTTGATATGGAAAGGAAAGAAATAAACTAAGAACTAAAGACTAAAGAAGAAGAAAATGAGAGAAGAGAGACTAGTTCCCCCTCCTCCTAATCTAAGGAGAATTGTAAGAAGAGAAGAGAGGTATGAGAAGAAGGTGTGTTGAGATGAGAGGCTAGATGATCTATTTATAGTATTAGGGTTTCGTGGAGAAGAGGTCGGCATTAAACACATAGGACAAAAGTAGGAAGAAGACGCCGTTTTCTCGAAGCAGCACAAAAACCCGATCGGGTACACACAAACCCGATCGGGTATTTCGTCTTCTGGAAGCTTTTGACTAACGCTTCATCTCCCTTTGCTTTGACTTGACTTCCAACATCCCCCTTGACCTCTTGAGTCGGGTTTGTTGATAGGGTTTGATGTAAAGTGATGATTTCTTCCTTTCAATTGATTGATCTTCCGACAACTACGAAACTGTCTTTGCTTCTTCTCTCTTTCAAATTAGTGAACCTTCTTGAAATGCCTTTCACTTGGTCAAGCTTGCATCTTCAAATCGTCGGGTTCTAGGCAAATGCTCGGAAATATAGAAAAAGGGCGTAGAAACGTCACTTTCCTACAAAACATGTTAGAACATAGGAATTCGCCTAGAAGACGATATTAACTCATAAAGTGGCTTAACAAAGCACAAATGACATACAAAACCGAGCTAAACTGGGGGTTAAAATTATACAAATATCTACTTATCATATATATTGATTGATTGATTATTCCTCGTTCTTAGTAATATTTTATTTTGATTTGATAAAATGACCAAGTAAAAAGGAGGATACCATTTGTGATTCTTGTTTATAAATAATAAATGATAAATGATAAGTCTCTACAGGGGCGGATTTAGGGTGAGGCCAGGTGAGGCACTGCCCCCTATAATCTTTAGAAAGTTTGTAATATAGATCTAAACTTGCTATATATTACATGTAAGTCTAAGTGTCTTAGTGGTTAGCACTTGCCCATTTTTTCCATGAGACCTCGCTCAACTAGAGTTGGCAGTCGGGCCAAATGCACGACGGGCGTAACGCCTCCGGCCCGGCAGGAATCAAGCCCAACATGGCTTGAGCCCGAGCGAAAGTTCGGGCCGGCACGGGTCCGGCACGACGGGTAGGGAGGCGGGCCACGGCGCAGCTAATATAGAAATCCCTGTGCCAAGGCACGGCCCGACACGACCCTGGGGTGGCACAGCCCGAGATAGGCACGGTGGGCCTGACACGGCGGCACGGCCCAAGCACGGGGTCTCATTCGAATTTATAATTAATTACGTTAATATTTATAATTAATTACATTAATATTTAGTTGATTATACATTATTAATTAAGTAACTAATAAATTATATATTTTTAAATCATTATTAATATTTCTTATTCATTATTCATAATTTATTTATTAAAAAATCAAAATTTTTTTCTTTAAAAAAAAAATTACATTGGGCCGCCCCCGGTCAGGCAAGACCGAGCCCACGGGCCAGGCACGGCACGGGCCCGATCCCGGGCCAATGGCCAGGCTGCGGCAGCTGGTAGAGGTGGTCGGGCCGGCACGACACGGCCCAGTGGACCGACGGACCGGGCCTGGACCGGGCCAAAATTTGGGGCTGGCACGACAAGCCGGGGCGCGGGCCAGCACGGCACGGCCCACCGCCTACTCTACCCTCAACCGTTAGACTACCTTGGATTTATTGATAAAATGAAGTATTAGTATGTAATATAGCTTATATCAAGATATTATTCATTAGTAACTACAATTTACATATACTTGAAAGTTAATGTATTTTATGAAAATAAAAAATCAATAAATGCCATTTATTAAGGGAAAAAATTGTGTAGATTCAATATTTTTTTTTCTTTTTACATAAAAATAAAGTTTTTGTTAAGATAGAAAAAATATACGGAAAAAAATTGTGCCCCCTTGTACCAAATTCCTGCATCCGCCCCTGAGTCTCTACTAATGATTTGATCATATCACACATAAAGCCCGTGAGTCTCTACTAATGATTTGATCATATCACACATAAATATTAAATTATAAATAATACATATTTTATTTTAATTTGATCATATAACGCATAAAAAATTATTTTCCATATAGAAAGTTGAACTAATGATAAATACACTGAGACATAGTGAGTAATTTGGAGTACAATATACAATGGCTTAATAAAATCTAAGAGGGCAAGTTAAACAAAAATATCTAGTCTTTTTATAACATAACGAGCCAAGGTTGGATCAAACTCGATTCCGCAAGTACGTTTGTACTGGGCGTGGGTTAAAAAAAATCTCTGTATGAAAAAATAAGTCCAATATTTGTAAGTAAATTGTCACAATATATTCATGTTATTTTATATTTACATTTACCACATTTTACTAAAATTTTGATACGGTTTATTAGTGTTCTGTCACAATTATAGTTACGTTAATTAGTAATTTGTCACGACTTTTTTTTACTATTGATTGTTTTTTTTCTTTTTATATTATGTTGATTGACGACCCTAAAATTATCCTCGCACTAGGCCTCTAAATTACCAGCTTCGACTCTATAGCTAGCTAGCGTGCTTGCATTAAACTATAACAGAATTCGCTCTTATTAGTTACGCATATGCATACTTATACTTACAGTTGCCGTCAGTTGGAATCACCTTAATTTTTTTTTTTTAAAAAAAAAAAACTGAGTAGTATTTACAGAGCGGGGAAAGTAGGAGAAATCAAAGAAGTATGAAGCAAAAGATTCAATACACTCATTAGGAGTTTAGTATTTTATTTCATCGTTTTAATTATATAATAATTTGTTTGATTGACTAGTTATATTTTATAATTTCCAGGTTACTCTTTAGTAGCATGAATTTCTTTTATTTGTTGTTTTATTTTTTTTGTTTTCTTGATAATTATGATATTTAAATTAGTTCTGAAATTACAATAAATTACTTTTTAAATATTCCGTAATTTGTTTGTAGCTTAGTGAGTAATTACATAATCGTTTTTATAATGTTAAATCATTTCATCGTTAGTTTTTTATTTCAGTTTATTGTTAGTTCTTGATTTCATTTCATCGTTAGTTTTTGAGTTGTGTGAATGCTTGTTTATTAAACATTTCTTGATCATAGGTTCTCGATTAACTTATTCGTATTATTTCTGATCTTTGTGATTATTTTATAATTTGATTAAGTAATTATTATGTCATTGAGTATTTATTTAATCTTTTCAAAAACAAGTCGCAATATCATGAATCGTTCTTGAGTTGCATTGCATGTTAAAGACTCCGATCATGAATATTATTGCTTTTGCTTCTTCGATTCCGGTGTCCTAACATTCATCTTCGTTTTTTAGTCGTCAATATAGTATAATATTGTTGTATCAATGAAATAAGGTGTTTGCATTCTAGTGTTGTAATACTGAATGTATCAATAAAGTAAGACTAAATATAATCAGTACAACAAAAAAGGTGATAGACATCAAAAAATTTTATTCATAGACATTAGACTTTAGTCGAGTGATGTCTGTTATAATACCAACAGACATCAGACTTACGACTGATCTCTATTTGATCAATAAACATCAGACTTCTAACAAATCTAATGTTTATATAACTAATGTTTTTTAAAAGTTTGATGTCTCTTTCAAACCAAAGACGTCATATATTTAAAAATATGATGTCAATTTTAAAATATAGACATCATATGTTATATATATATATATATATATATATATATATATAGAGAGAGAGAGAGAAAGGTTCAAATGAGTCCTTCATATCTTTTGAGTCCCTAAGTCCTCTTATGAGCCCTTAGATCTTTCAAGTTGGGTGGTTGAGATTAGAAGCAAAAAGTAATCATTACACTAATTCCTTACTTATACACTAATTAATTATCTTTCTCTCCCTAGCTTAAAGTTGATGACATTTTAGCATTTTTAGGGTTTAACTTTTGTTTTCAAGGTTACTTTTTGTTTTTTTTACGAGTGTGCAGTTTCACAAGTGTAACTTTGATCTTTTACGAGTGTAACTTTAATCCAAAAAAGTGTAACCTTATACTAAAAAATGATTTTAGACAAGATTTTGACATTTTACGTATTTTCAGAGTGTAACTTTAGCCTTTCACAAGTGTAACTTTAATTCAAAAAAGTGTAACCTTTTACTAAAAAAATGATTTTACGACAAGATTTTGACTTTTTACGTATTTTCAGAGTGTAACTTTAGCCTTTTACAAGTGTAACTTTAATTCAAAAAAGTGTAACCTTTTACTAAAAAAATGATTTTACGACAAGCTTTTGTTTTTTTACAAGTATGCGGTTTTACAAGTGTAACTTTGATTTTTTACGAGTGTAACTTTAATACAAAATAGTGTAACTTTATGCTAAAAAATGATTTTAAGACACGGTTTTGACATTTTTCGTATTTTTAGAGTGTAACTTTACACTTTCACAAGTGTAACTTTAATCCAAAATAATGTATTTTTATACTGAAAAGTGATTTTACGACAAGTTCTTGATATTTTCCATATTTTTAAAGTGTAACTTTAGCGTTTTACAAGTGTAACTTTAATCCAAAATAGTGTACTTTTATACTAAAAATTGATTTTAAGACAAGTTCTCGACATTTTCCATATTTTTATAGTGTAACTTTAATTTTTTTTACAATTGTACTTTTAGTTTTGAATTATATGGCATCTTATTTTTGAATTTTAAAATTTTAACTAATTTAAAGTGTAACTCTGACCTTTTCGGAATGTAACTTTATTATATAGAGAGTGTAACTTTAGTCATTTATAGTGTAATTTTATCCTTTTACGATTGTAACTTTAGTTAATAATAAGTCCATTGAGGGTGTAATTTCAGTCTACCATAACTTTAGTCCATTTAGTCCATTGAGGGTGTAACCCTTAGTAATGTAATTTAAAGTGTAACTCTAGTCTTTTCAGAATGTAACTTTAGTATATTAAGAGTGTAACTTTAGTCGGGTTTAATTTCAGTCTACTAACAACCCGAATAATTTTGTCAGAAATCTACTTTTTATTTAGTAGATCTAAAAGTGGAGAAAAAGAAATAAAAATAAAGGAAAATAAAATGTAACACTAAATCTGAAAAAATAAAATTAAAAGTCATACTAAATATGAACAATAAATATGAACAATAAATTAATACTGTAACTTTTGTCCATTGAGAGTGTAACTTTGGTCAATTGAGAGTGTAACTTTAGTCGGGTAACTTCAGTCCATTAGCGACCTCCGTCGCCGTCAACAATAACACCAAATAAATTCCAATAATAACCACAACTTTTTTTGTCATTAAAAAAATTGAGATAATACGATTAGTTTTTCAAAAATCTACTTTATATATAGTAGATCTAAGATTAAAGTTAACTAAACAAGAAAAAAATGGCTACTAATTATTTGTTTTCAAAATTAATATTACTTTGTAGTATATCTAAAGAGAAAAAAAAAGTAATACTAAATCTGAAAAAACAAAAGTAGATCTAAAAAAATTACCCTAAAAAGTAATTATAAATCACAACAATGAAGAAGTCAGTATATCTTAAAAAAAATGAGAATAAAGAAACAACATTGAGCAAACCCCAACATTTTTCCACCCAAACAACAGCAACAACCCCACATTGGGCCGGATCTGGAAGAAAAATAAAAAAAAAAAGAAAAAAAAAGAGAGAAAGAAGAGGGCGGTGGTGGCTGGACCTGGCGGCAGGCGAACAGGAGAAGAGAGGGCAGGTGGTGGTGGTGTCGGAGGCGAGGAGGAGAGTGGAGGGTGTGCCGTGTATGGTTTGTGTAGGAGGGCGAGGTTGAGGGTGGAGGGTGGCCGACAGATATGGCAGGTGAATTCGGCGGCCGGAGGGAGGGCGGTACCGTGTCGGCAGGTAGGGTTGTGTAGGAGGGCTGTGTATGTGTAGGGTGGCGAGGATGAGGGTGGAGGGAGGGTGGGCGAGGGATTCCGGCGGTGGGTTGGGTAGGAGGAGGTTTTTTATTTTTTAGATCTAGTTTTATTTTTTGTTGTTTTTGGTGGTTTGAATTTAGAGAGAGTAGGAGAGAAGGAGGAGTGTTTTTGTAGAGAGAAGAAAGGGTGTTTGAATGAATGAATCAATTGTGTTGGAAGTGATTTAGAGGGATGAATGAATTAGTGGTTTAATTAGGTTGGATGTGATATTTTTTAGATCTAGTTTTATTTTTTGTTGTTTTTGGTGGTTTGAATTTAGAGAGAGTAGGAGAGAAGGAGGAGTGTTTTTGTAGAGAGAAGAAAGGGTGTTTGAATGAATGAATCAATTGTGTTGGAAGTGATTTAGAGGGATGAATGAATTAGTGGTTTAATTAGGTTGGATGTGCAGAGAGTGGATTAACCCCCTTACTAATGACCATTTTCTTCTTTTTATCTCAACCATTCATTCTCAAGATCCAAGGGCCTCTAAGAGGACTCATGGACTCAAGGAAATAAGGTGGACTCATTTGATCCTTATTCT
>JAIUZE010009867.1:0-48127 GCA_022085475.1 Heliosperma pusillum | reverse complement strand
TTAATAGAGAATTTATGTTACTTTAATATATAATATGTGTGACTTTAATAGAGAATTTGTGTTACTTTAATATACAATATGTGTGACTTTAATAAATAATATGTGATATTTTAATAGACGTCATTAAAGTTTGACCCACCTTTTTAGATCTAAAAAATACAAAGAAAAACAGAAAAATAATAATGAGATCTAAAAAATAAAAACATAAAAACTTCAGTGTAACTTTATTATTTAAAAGTGTAACTTTAAGGCTTAATAGTGTAACTTCAAGCCTTAAAAGTGTAACTTCAAGCCTTAAAAGTGAAACTTCAAGCCTTAAAAGTGTAATTTCAAGCCTTAAAAGTGTAACTTCAGTCTTTAATTTGTTACTTCAATCCTTACATAGTTACATGTGTAACTTCAATTATTATAAGTGTTACTTCAGTATAAACTTTAGATCTGGAAATAAAAACACCATAAAAAAAAAACGACACCTAAAATAAAGAAATAAAAACATAACAAATTTGAAAAAAAAAACAAAAAACATAAAAAAGAAATGTGTAGCTTTAGTAAAAAATGTGATACTTTTATAAATAAGTTGTGTGACTTTAATAGACTACATATGTGACTTTAATATATAAGGTGTGTAACTTTAACAGAATATTTGTGTTACTTTAATAGAAGTTATTAAAGTCCCCTTTATCATATAAAAAAAAAAACAAATATGAAAATATAAACAACAAAAAAAAGAAAAAGAAATAAAAAATAAGAAATTTAAACAACCCAAGAACCACCACCACCACCTTGACCCCACCCTCACCGCGACGCCACCCTTGACCCCACCCTTTCCCGACAACGACCCCATCCTTTCCCGACGCCACCCTTGACCCCACCCTTTCCCGACAACGACCTTGACCCCACCCTTTCCCGACGCCTTTCCCGACAGCAACAACAATAACAACCGACAGCAACAACAACAACCGACAGCAACAACAACCGACAGCAATAACAACACCCTAACAAATTCAGATTTGGAAAAAAATAAAGGAGGAGAGAAGGCGACGTGATGGAGGCGGAGACGGAGGAGAGGACGAATGAGGGGAGAGTCGGAGGAGAGTAGGTTTTTGATGGTGTCGGCGGCAAGGAGAGGGTGGGTTTTGGTGGAGTGAGTTTTCAGATCTAGGGTTTTTTTTGTGGGTTTTGGTGGAGTGAGTTTTAGAGAGAATGAGGAGGGAGTTTTAGAGAGAAGGAGTAATTGTGTTTGAATGAATGAATTGGGTGAGATGTGGTTAGTTAGAGTGATAAATGTATTAGTGATTTAATTAGTGTGATGTGAGAGAGTGAGATTAAACACCTCCCTAATGACCATTTTCTTGTTTTAATCTCAGCCATTGATCCCCAAGATCCAAGGGTCTCTAAAAGGACTCATGCACTCACCTTTTCTAAGGGGACTTACATGATCCTTTCTCTCTCTCTCTCTCTCTCTATATATATATATATATATATATATATATATATATATATATATATATATAGAGAGAGAGAGAGAGAGAGAGAGAGAGAGAGAGAGGTGGGTTCAAATAAGTCCCTCCTCTTTGAGTCCTTGAGTCCTAATCCAAGCCATTAGATCAAGAGGATGAATGACTAGGATTAAAACAAAATGGAGGGTCAATATTGTGAGAGACACACAATCCAATCCATACAAACCCTAATATAAATACCTTTCTTCACTCATCTTCTCTCATTTTCACATTTCTCATTCTCTTTCTACCTCCTTCCTCTCTCTAACATCCTCTTTTAAAAAAAAACCCAAAGAAAACCTCACTCCCCACCGGACCCCACCCCCACCGCCACCTCCTCCACCGACTTTGGCTCCTCCACCAACACCGCCACCTTCTCCACTTTCATCACCCACCACCACTTCCCCACGACACCGCCACCGCCACTTCATTCCTCCGTCTGCCAAACCCTAGAACCACCACCAGTTCTGTCCCCCCTCCGCTGCCGCCGACCCCACGTCCTCCATCTACCTCCTCTCCCGCCGCCTAGCCTGGCTGTCCGGGCCTCCTCCATGTCGTCCTCCGCCTCCCATCTCCTTCTCCTCTTCTCTTCTCGGCCAGACCACCAGGCACCGATGCCTGGTGGTCTGGCCGAGAAGAGAAGAGGAGGGAGAGGAGAAGGAGATGGGAGGCGGAGGAGAGTTGTTCGGCCACTACGGCACTGTTGTGGCGTTTTTGAGGCTCGGAAAATCGCTACTTTTTCAGATCTGGATTTTTTTTTTCAAATTTAGTTTATCCAAATTTGGTGGGTATTTATTTATATTTCTCAAATCTTGTATATTTTTTGTTGGTCGAGACATGGTTGTTGATTTTTTATCAAATTCGTTATTAATTATTTAGTTTATCCAGGTTTTTTTTCCAGATTTCTTACGTTTATTTCTCGTTTTTCAGATTTCTCGTTTTTTTCATTTTCTAGATCTATTTTTTTTTTCAGATTCACTTTCTTTTTTTTTAATCTCGGTTTTCATTTTTAAAATTTCTTATGTTTTTCATTTTTTTTATTTTAGATCTCATATATTTTTTTTTAATAACAACCACCAATGTTTTTCTATTTTTTAACTTCTCATTTTTTTATATTTTATTTTTTGACTAAAGATTCAAAATTAGGAACTAAAGTTACACTAGTATGGGCTGAAGTTATACTAGTATGAATTAAAGTTACACTAGTATGGGCTGAAGTTACACTGAAGTTTCACTAGTATATACTAAAGTTTCACTAGTATTTACTAAAGTTTCACTAGTATTTACTAAAATGTACTAAAGTTTCACAATTATGTACTAAAGTTTCACAATTATGTACTAAAGTTTCACTAGTATGTACTAAAGTTTCACTAGTATGTACTAAAGTTTCACTATTATGTACTAAAGTTTCACTATTATGGACTAAAGTTTCACTAGTATGTACTAAAGTTTCACAATTATTGACTTAAGTTTCACTAGTATGTACTAAAGTTTCACAATTATTGACTAAAGTTGCACTGGACTAAAGTTATCTTATTAAGGACTGAAGTTACTTAATTAATGACTATAGTTACATTAGTATGGACTGAAGTTACACTAGAAAAGACTAAAGTTACCTAAACATGAGTTACACTATAATTGACTAAAGTTACACAGTTAATAAATTAAGTTTCACTAATAAAGTTTAAAGTTACAAAAATAATGGTTGAAGTTACACTCTTAATTACTAAAGTTAGCCTCATAAAAAGGCAAAAATCACATAAACTTATCTTAAAGTTACATAAATTCAAATTTATATACTCGAAATCACATTTTATTTTGAAGTTACACAAATAATGGTTGAAGTTACACTTTTAATGACTAAAGTTACCCTCATAAAAAGGTAAAAATCACAGAAATTTATCTTAAAGTTACATAAATTCAAATTTATATACTCGAAATCAAATTTTATTTTGAAGTTACACAAATAATGGTTGAAGTTACACTCTTAATGACTAAAGTTACCCTCGTAAAAAGGTAAAAATCACATAAACTTGTATTAAAGTTACATAAATTCAAATTTATATACTCTAAATCACATTTTAGCTTAAAGTTACACAAATAATGGTTGAAGTTACACTTTTAATGACTAAAGTTACATCATTATGTACTCGTAATGTAGGTGAAAGTCATTAAAACCCACTCATTTGGTTCTAATCTTGTCCCCTCATTTTGTTCTAATCTTGTCCATTCATTTTTCTTTTAATCTTAGCCTTCCATCTTGTTCTAATCTTGTCCCTCCATCTCTTTCATCCAAAGGGCAAGATGAGGACTCATGGACTCAATTTTGAAGGTGGACTCATTATAACTTGATTATATATATATATATATATATATAGGGGCGGGATCTGGTGCGAACTAAAGTACGGTGCGAACCGTACGAACTAGCTTAAAACAGTCAGACCAAGTAATTAAGAAAAGTCAACCTTATAACACCAAACATACTGATTTCCCGTCACTTCCAATACCCCATTTCATTATCTCCTTTACAAACTCACCTATCCATCATACCCTTTCCGGTGACCACCGGTGCTCCGGCTAGACGACGTCACCGCCATCCTCTTTTTAATATCGGCGGCTTAGATCTGGTCAAACACCACCAACAGACCGCCGTCTCGGAGCTCCGTTTGTCACAAATACCACGGCGAGCTACTTTGGCGTACTAGCTTAGTCGTCCCATTCACCGTTGGTGTCTCAATGGCGACGGTGATGTGTGGTGGTGGTAGCGTCGTTGTCGTCGTTATGGTGGGCAACAAAGTCGGGTGAAAGTTTACTTTGATTAATCGGATAGTTTATCTTACAGATTGTTGATTGAAAGGAAGTGGCGATTGGTTCTCCATGGCTTCTGGACTCCGGTTGCGGTTCCGAGTTGGATATCGTCTTTGGTCACCGAAGTATCCAAATGGTGGTGGTTGGACTTTTATGATTTTGCAGGTGAGTCGAATGTTGGAGCTGCTGCAGTGGTCCGCGATATTACTTCTGACGCTGGGCTGTAGGATGGTGTTCGTCTGATCGAAGGACTGCAGGGGAGGTTCCAACTATAGAGTGCAGTGATGCTAGCTCAGAGATGGAAGCAATTTGAATGGTGGGCTCGACCTGAGGATTAAAAGGTATGGTGGCTCGCGCGGTTGTTCTCTGTTACTTTTGGACTCGGGTTACGGTTCCGAGTTGGATATTGTTATTCAAAAGGTGATGGCTGGAGATGTATGAATTTGCAGTTCGTTAAATATTCCGTAGTTATCAACTTATCTTGAGCAAAGTATGAAAATTGTTGATCATCAACCAATGAATTTGACTTAAATAGTTGAAAATAGGCATGAAAACAAGGAAAAGAGGGTGAAACTGTTAGTTTATTGAAAATTAGACAAAAAAGATGAAAAAATTGGTGAAAATTTCAATCAAGTTGCCGCAATTGAAGGATTTATGATTGTTTGAACAGAGTTTGAGTTGGGGGGTTTAATGTCTGATCGTAATAAAGGCATGTAACAATACTTAATTGAGTGAATCAAAACATGCCATTTTTTCAATTAAAAAAAGCAATCAATCACAAAAATATAATTCCTATCAATATAAATCAAGTTACAAATTGAAATGGAAAATGATAGCTTGTACCTTAAACTATAATTAGGCAAAACATATGTATCTAACAACTTAGAGAAATGGATCTAGCTAGTTAGACATATGTATGTAGCAATTTAAAGAAATGAATTTATCTAGTTAGAGGTATGTATCTAGCTAGTTAGATGAGTGTATTTAGGAACTTAAACGAGTGTATCTAGCTAGTTAGATGAGTGTATCTAGGAACTTAAACGAGTGTATCTAACTAGTTAGAGGTATGCATCTAGCACATTAAAGAAGTGTATCTAGCAACTTAAACGAGTGTATCTAGCTAGTTAGAGGAGTGTATTTAGGAACTTAAACGAGTGTATCTAGCTAGTTAGATGAGTGTATCTAGGAACTTAAACGAGTGTATCTAGCTAGTTAGAGGTATGCATCTAGCACATTAAAGAAGTGTATCTAGCAACTTAAACAAGTGTATCTAGCTAGTTAGAGGAGTGTATCTAGCAACTTAAACGAGTGTATCAAGCTAGTTAGAGAAGTATATCTAGCAACTTAAACGAGTGTATCCAACTAGTTATAGGCATGTATCTAGTAACTTGAACGAGTGTATCCAGCTAGTTAGCGACATGTATCTAGCTACTTAAACGAGTGTATCTAGCTAGTTAACGGTATGTATCCAGCAACTTAAACAAGCGTATCTAGCTAGCTAGAGGTATATATGTAGCACTTAAGTGTATCTTGCTAGCTGAAGGTATGTATCTAGCAACTTAATGGGAACACATAAGGGAGGTGACTATCCTTCCGTGGGATAAAAAATGGTTTAGGGTTGGATCATATCGATGGAGTATTGCTCTACTAGTCAAATTTCTATTTTGTGTTTGGAGAAGTGGAGAACTAGTTGTAGACAACCAACATTATTTTTATTATTATTATTTATCGTTTGATCAATAGAGGCTAATGTAAAATAAAACCTATTTATATGAAAATGTTATGCAACCATATTTGTGTAATATGCTACCAATTCTCACATTATAGAGCACCAAGACCTTTAAAACTACCAATACTTCGTCAATTTATACACTTGAGCAACATAAATGTTCAAGATATCATCTTCATCATAAAATTAATAATAAGAAAAGAATAATGTGAAACTAAATTATTTTAATTCTACAATAATAACTACAAAGTATCACCACTGTCAGCCTACGACCACCATCATCACCACCGCAAGTCTACCACCACCACACAATTGCAACCGGACGAACACCTATAAATCCACCACACCGTCACAACTCACAAGCGCCACAAATTCATGACTTTTACACTGACCCCATCAAACATACGACACCAGAAACCGTCAACGTACCAACGGCTACTTAGCCTCACATTTGCAACTATTAATAGTGATGAGGATATCAAACCCGCGCGCGTGTCTCGGAGGTGACGGCGTCGAAAGGCAGCAACATCGCTGGTGTGAATTGCAAGGACGTTGTGTGCGAGAAAGATGGAGATACAATAGACGACTCGACAGAGTGGACCTCCGGTGGTTCACCGACGTTATTTAGCGGCGTACAGGGGGGTTAGAATGACAGGGAAGAATGATTGAACATGTGAGAAGTGGAAAGAGGTAACTCCGATCAGATGTCTGTCGAGGCGAGGTCGAAGTTGGTGTCGCCGGGAGAGATGGCGTCTACTGGAGGTGGCCGGCGGCTGCAGTGGTGGAGGTGATGGAAGGTTAGGATTTGCAGTAGGTTTCGCTTCGTCAATGGTGGTGGTGGGACCGCCGACGTACTGTGTTTGGGGCTAGTAAAGTAAGTGGATTAGGAGTCACCGACGGACTGTGTCGTCGCCGTTGTTGGTGATCGTCGTCGGCAGTCAGAGCTGCTGGGTGGGAAATGGGAAGAGAAATAGGCAGACATATTATTGGTTTGGATTTGGTTTCCTGAACATATGCAGGGGTTTTGAAATGTTGGGCCTTGATAGTTTATAATAGGTATGGGCCAGCTATTGATGTGTAATGACTAGTCCAACAATGTGGTTCGTACAGTTCGCACCGAACTCTTAGTTCGCACGTGATCCTGATTCTGTATATATATATATATATATATATATATAATATATAATAATATATATATCCGAGCCACATGATTGGTTCCACCTTTTTAAGAACTCTTTAAATAAAAATTTGAAAAAAAAAACTATGATGAGTTCTTATAAAGTCATGTTTGAATTGGATTCTTTTAAAATAATTGTTATAGAATCTTACTATAACCCTATAACTACTCTATTACCATAACCCTATTATTACTCTATTTAAATAACTATATTTTTAATTTTTAAAATCAGAAATCTTCTCCTCCAGTCCCAACATCCTATTGCAATTCCAAAATTCCAACATAACAAAGAGAAATCACGTTTAAATTGCAGGAACTTTTTTATTTGAAAACTTTGTTAATTCCTAATTCAATAACATATGATATATTGAAAATCAAAGTCCATGTCTTATTACAATTCCAATTCCAAAACACTAATATTCCTAAATATACACACATATATTCTATTAGATTTTTATAAGATCCGCAAAAGTATATTATATTCCTAATTTTTTACTTATCCCATAAATTAATAGTCGATATACACTATATAAAGCACGCACCATCACCCAAAAATCACATCAACCCAAAACTCCAAATTTCAGGAAAAGCAATTATGATACAGTAGTCCTTCTACATCTAACGGAAAAACTCCGAAATCTGAACACGATGGCGCCAAGGTATGTTCATCTTTGTCATATTTGTACCTGCATTCAAAAACAGGTCTTATTCGCTGATAAAAGAACTAAAAAAACACCAACCGACAGCGATGACTAAGAAAGGAACAACTGGAAATAACCCTCATCTATATAATCATCATATGAAGAGGTGATCATGTAAGAATCACATTATGGGATCAATGCTTGACTGCCTACCATGAACAAAAAGAAAAACTTGACGGCTCTAATGTTCCAATTATTGTCGTTGTAACATCCCTCTTAGTAAAAGACTATAAAGGTTAGTTTTTATCTCATATGTTTAATTTGTTTAGTAAACTTCACTTTATCAATCCAACTTATTTGTCCAACACAATGTTACAATTATAAAATAACCTCAGGGTTCAATAGCATATCAACATTGACATATAGCATCCTATACCTCAATCTAAGGTAACTACTCTGAACTCTAAATTAATATTTGTAGTGAAAAGAAAGGACAGTTCAATCAGAAAGCAGTGACAAATGAAGTCATCCAGAAAGACATAACAAACCTACTTGAATATCAACAACTGGGTACACTAAGGTACTCCAAATAACCATAGACATCCTGTTCTAATATACAGTAATAAGGAGACTATAGCAGACTATCTCCTCCTAAAAAATTTAAATTAACCGACTCTATTCTTAATGGCAGGATCTTATTTGTTATTGCGTCGCAATGGTGAAAGATACTGCCATGGAAAAGCCATGGCACTATCAATCTTGCTTTGGCTGTACAAGTAAGTCGCAACGTAAGAATCCAAAACATAATGACTCTGATCTCTGGTGCAACACTTGCAAAAGGCCAAGTGAGACTCAAACAATAAGGTATTATCATCCACCACATCTTCTTCTTTTATGTTAGACATAATAATAAACAAACCAAATGCATATGATCTTTTAATAATACAAAACTTCGTCGTTCACCCAGGTATCTTATCGAACTAAAAGTCCAAGACAACAAAACGTCTACAACTGATAGGCTATCGCACACCTAATCAAAGATAAATACCCTAGACACAAATGAATGTAGTAATAGGGGTCAAACACAAGGAGACGGAAGTTTCTATACAAGTTTTTATGGGGTGAATTCTATCAACGTTGGTTATCGATTGGTTTGGTTGAGTTTATGAAACAACAATAATAGTAAAGGAAGAGTCTAGGGAGTTTGGGTCACACATGCAAATTATGTAAATGCTCAAGTCAAACTAGGAAATTGATAATAACGATAACTGTTTAGGCTAAAGACACCCACCTCTCGATATTAGTTTCAACCATAGATCGGGTCCTAACGAACTCTCGCTTCGGCTAGGTCGATACATTAACACATTCTTAGTCTAATTCAATTCCGTGCCTCTCGACTTATAGAAAGAATTAACGAATATAATCAACACTACAAGAAAAGGATATATTAGCG
The DNA here is from genome assembly GCA_022085475.1 of Heliosperma pusillum. NCBI lineage: Eukaryota > Viridiplantae > Streptophyta > Magnoliopsida > Caryophyllales > Caryophyllaceae > Heliosperma > Heliosperma pusillum. Next base: position 38,820 of record JAIUZE010009867.1, on the reverse strand, counting down.
ACAGACATTTTGCGACGGATATGAAATCCTTCGCAAAAACATACTTGCGACGGCTTTTGCAACGGGGATTACAAGTTGCGACGGACTTGCAACGGATATTCCGTCGCAGAACTTTTCTACATATGGCGCCCAACTTTTTACATGGCGGGAAATTATGCGACGGATTATCCGTCGCTAATAAGATATTGCGACGGACGTGCGACGGATAATCCGTCGCTAATGAGATATTGCGACGAACTTGCGACGGATAATCCGTCGCAAAAGTACATAATTGACTGACAAATTGAACATAGAAAGGCGACACGTGGTTTACTTCTGCGACGGAATTGCGATGGAAATTCCGTCGCAGACTCTTTTATATGTCATGAACTCGCCTCTCTTCCCTTTACCGAAATCAATTGTTTTAAAACCTAAAACCCCAAATCGACGACGACGACGACGACGAAAGCGACGACGATAACGACGACGACAACGACGACGAAGACGACCACCACAAAGACCACCACGATGACCCACTAAATCCTTCCCTCCTCTCTCTCAGGTCTCTCTCTCTCTTTCTCCCCTTATTTTTTTTTTCATGTGTTTTGTTCCCTCCGGCCACCCACCGGACCACCCCCCTCCTTTTCCCCTTCCCTTCTCCGCCCTTTCCCCTTCCCTTTCCCCTTTCCCTTGCCCCATGTACTTTCCCCTTTCCCCTGCCAATATCCGGCCGGCTGCCACCCACCGACTATGCCGCTGCCGCTATGCCGCTGCCTATTAAGTTAATTAGTTTAATTATTATTAAGTTTAAGTTTAAGTTTATATTAAGTTAATTAGTTTAATTATAATTATTAGTAAGTATAAGTTATATTGATTTAAGTTAATTTTTTGTTTTGAATTAAGTTTAGTTATTATTAAGTATATAAGTCGAAGTTTTTATGTTTGCGTTATTTTGTTTAAGTTTAATTGTGTTTATTTTTATGTTTATGTTTGCGTTCTTATGATTAATTAGACTATATTTTTTTTGTTCATATATGGTAGACCTAGTACCCGTTTAAGAGTTATACATTAGGTGTAATTCTTGAATAGTCCCCGTTTTGGGACTGTCTTTGAATCTTTAATGCCATTTAGGTGGTAAATACTAATCATTTTTTTAATTGTTATTTGACGATCAAGTTTGGTTGACTGTTTCTTTAATGTTCTCTGAATACATATGGAGAGTGACAAGTCATTCAACATTGTGTATTTGGAGAACTGTAGGGAATTGCTGCCGAATTTTCGTCTCATAACAATTAATTAAATGTTTAGTATTTACTAATGGTATGAAAGATTCAAATATGGGTTTAGGTTGGAGAGATAAGGACCCCATGAACTCGATTATTATTATTTTTTTGCAGGTGGAAGATGTTAGATAGTAGTAGTAGTAGTAGTAGTTGTTGTTTTTGTTGTTGTTGTTGTTTTTGTTGTTGTTGTTGTTGTTGTTGTTGTTGTTGTTGTTGTTGTTGTTGTTGTTGTTGTTGTTGTTGTTGTTGTTGTTGTTGTTGTTGTTGTTGTTTTTCTTGTTGTTGTTGTTGTTGTTGTTGTTGTTGTTGTGGTTGGAGGTTGGAGGTTGGAGGTTGGAGGTTGGATGTTGTTTGTTGTTGTTGTTGTTGTTGTTGTTGGAGGTTGGAGGTTGTTTGTTGTTTTTTATTGTTGTTGTTGTTGTTGTTGTTGTTGTTGTTGTTGTTGTTGTTGTTGTTGTTGTTGTTGTTGTTGTTGTTGTTGTTGCTGTTGTTGTTGTGTATTAGTAGTTATTGTTGTTATTGTTGCTATTAGTAAACTTTTAGTTCTTGTTGTTATTGTTTTGAATATTTATTTAAGTCGATAATAATAATTATAAACGTGTATGTAGATTTGAAATGAAAAGAGTACAACGAGCGTGGATGTATAAAAGATTGGATTGTAATAAAAAATTAAGGCAGGAGTTTGTAATGGGCGTTAATGAATTCATTAATTATGTTAAGAAACAAGAAGATTACGGTAGATGTAAGGAAATTAGGTGCCCATGTGTAAAGTGTAGAAATAGAAAATTTTTAGCCGACAAGAAATACGAAAACACCTAGGGCTTTGGGGCTTTTGCGATGACTATTATGATTGGGTGTGCCATGCTGAGAATTTTCCCGTTGAGGAGAGGTCTGACAATCCTTATAGGGATATGGTGGAGGATGCGTTGCGCGACAACATTAATGAAATTATAATGGAAAATGTTGACGCCGAAGTGGTTGATGAATCTCCAAATCTTAATGTACTAGCCTTTTTCAAAATGTAAGCATGTGATAGAAACAACTATTTGATATCATAACATCTCATTTCCACAATTGCAAATATTATTTATGCATGACTTCCCTAATTCCCTAGACAAACTAACTACTCTTGCATAATGATAACTAATCTAATGACAAATGATAAGTAAACATGATAACTAACTAATAATGGAAATGATAAAGAAAAGAACAAAACAATACAAGAAATATAATTACCTCAACAAAGGAAATCAAATTTGGAATTGAAGAACACAATGGAACTAATTAACTTGCAAATGAACTTGTAATATAAATTGAAATACTTAAAGAAATTATATGTAACAACTAATGGAAACTAAACTATTCTAAACCTAATCTAATGACTAATGACATTGTGTGAAAGAGTGTTTTTTATAGTGTAGAATGATGTAAAAAAGATGATAAAAAAGATGCCTCTAAGTGTCGAGGTCCCTCTCCTTTATATAGGGAGAGAGACTTGAAACGGAAATATTCCACAGACCCCAAACCCCGATCGGGGAATGGAAACCCCGATCGGGGTTTCAGTAATCCAGGAACAATTGCTTAATTGCTCAATTAAATGCTTGAGAATCCTATGCTATGTCTTTAAGCTCCTTAATTCTCCGGTTAATTGCATTGTTTGGCATCCAAAGAGCATCCCTATGTTGAGTTGTGAACTCCTTAAGTTGGGCTTCATTTTGGTTTATCATTTGTACACCAAACTATTTTACAAATCCTCATTCTTGGGCTTGTCATTTCTCATAGTATCCTTCCAAGGTCCATCTTGCTTCCATTTTAGCTTAGTGAACTTTGATGCTTACTAACGTGGTAGGAAAAAGCCTCTAAATGCTTAGATTCCTACAAAATGTAACAAACACAAGCAATACACCTAGAACACATAATTAACTCACAAATATACTAAACAAAGTATAATAATCAAATAAACCGAGCTAAACTAGGGAGTTAAACTATATATAAAATGGACTCATCAAACTCCCTCAAGCTAAACCCTTGCTTGTCCTCAAGCAAACACACAATATAATGTATGACAAGGATAAGGGTGTAAGCAATAATCATCCCATCCAAATGCAATTCCTGACTATTAGCTTTAAAGTACAATGAATCAAATCCCGAAACAACTTGGGCATTGGGAAAATGCAATACATGGATGAGATTTACACGACGGCGTGGTATTAAGGACTTCACATGGACATTTCGACTCTTGCATGATCTTTAAATGACATTGGACTTCTCACGGGATAACACTCACACTCATGAAATGAACATGGCAAATATATGTGAATGTGACACTCTCCTATCTACGACTCAAGAGAATGCGCCCGCAATCTAGTATGGTAAACATTCCAAATCAATAAGACAACTAGTCATGATCATAATGCATAAGAAAAGAAGCCAATGATACAAAGAAGAATGCTAAGGGAAATGGGTAAGAAGGTGGACAAAAGAATTTGGTCATGTGGAGCTAATGTCAAGCTAGTGACAACTAAATGTGTAAGAATGCTTATTCCAAACTTTAACCATTCCCAAACAACAAGAACTAGAGCGAAAAGCAGCATATTGACTCTTTTAACATTACAACACATGTATACTTCCCAAAATCAAATACTTCATAAAACAATGGAAGCAACACATTTTTCTTCTCTTCTTTTTTCATCATTTTTCTCTCTTTTTTTTTTCTCATGCTTCTTTCTTTTCTTTCCTTCATTATTTTGCATCTTTCATTTTTTTCAATTCTTTTTTTTCTTTAAAGCCAACAACCACCAAGATACGGGAATCACCAATCCCGCAACGACAAGCTTACAAAAGTGACAAATTCTAGCAAATCCCAAAAATAAAAGCGCCCCAACACAAGTAGCAAGTCACTAGCTCAACAAAGGTAGGCAATGTTATATGTAGCTAGGAAATGGGTAATTTTTGGGCAATTTATATAAGCAAGCAAGTGAATGGCTTCTAATGCAATCATGATAGCAAAACTTATATAAAATGGAACAAAGACCATACTTGTGCGTCTAGATGTAACGCACACCAAGAGGAAAAACTACACACACCTAGATAAGACCGAGTATATATGCACCGGTCATTGGAGGGTCTACCTAACCATATATGTAGCTTACCAATGTCAAGATCAAATCTATTTTGTCGAAAAATCCATCGCTCACCCACTATGTCAAGACATCCCCATGAATGCAAAATCCCGACAATAAAGCATGATTCATTAGCTTAAAAGAACTACAATACAGGAAATGCAAGGAGGAATGACATTATGCAAAAGACACATGGGTGGACACAACATCAAACTTTTACTTTCAAATTTCAAATTTTTAGATTAGATTTCTCATAACTAGACTCACTAAATCCCTCCCCCAAGCTAGAACACACATTGTCCTCAATGTGTGACACTAAGATGGAGAAACAAAAACCAACAAGGGGAGATGGGATGACACATGCGGAAATAAAGGAAGGAAAGAAAGCATACTAAAGAGTAGAAGCCTCCCCCAAGCTAGCTTGAAAACGGGGTAGTCCAATCCAAGTAGCAAAGTACCTGCAAAAGACAAGCTACTACAAGCTAAAGCAAACTAAATGTCTAAATGTCTAACTATTACAACCAAATTGAAATTGCAATTGTCCAAAAACTGTAAGTTGACAAAAACTAATTTTTCTAATGAGCATCCTTTGTCCTCTAAAAAACATGTCAACGCCCTTAAAAGTTGATCATATTCCTGCGCATGAGCAATACAAAAGCAAATGTAAGAAATTGATAAGATATAAGCATGAAAGATCAAAGGTAAGGAAGGATAAATCTTATCCAAATGCGCATTAGAGATTTCAAAGAGAACCACCGTACCACTCCACTCGTCAGCAAGAGATGGATCATCATGCTTAAGACCATAAAATAAACCATTAGTGCTTAAATTATCATTATAAGTGGTCTCAAATTGGTGGTATGAAAACTCAAGGTGGTAGGACTCATCAAAAATTGGGGGTTCATCCCACTTAACCTCTAAATTAGTAGCACTAAGTCTTCCATCAACCTTAAATGGATCAACTATATCCCATGTAGAAGGATTTGCAAAGGTTTCAAATGACTCGAGCAAAACCTCATCCCTTTTATTACAAACGGGCCCAACATCATCCATGTTAAATGTGTCATCTACTACAAGGTCAATGTCATCAACATGAGTCTCTCAATGGTCAATTGGAATGATACTAGGGGAACTTTCAAGAGAGAAAGTAGAACCATCATCATCGTCATCCAATAATTTAAAATCATTAGAGAGAAAAGACTCACATTGGGAGGGTGGAAAAGCACAAGTAGTGATCGATCGCGCCATTTCTTCAAGCATTTGTTGATTATAAGCAAGAATCGCATAGCATTCCCCTTCGAAACCCGGCGAGAAAGGTTGTTGGCAAGCTACCTCTTGACATTGGGAAGCCATGAAATTCAAGAAACTCCAAAGCTCATCCCCTCTCTTATAGTAGACACTAGCACAACTCATGTAAAGAGCCAATTCTCGTGTCTCAAAATCCATGCTATCAAGTAGAACTTGACCCATGTAATCCCAATCAATGACTTGTCCGAGGGACATGAGATGATCACCATAGTTATAAAATCGGTTAAGATAGTCATGAAAAGGCTCATCCTTGTGTTGTGGGTATCAGAATCCATAGTTATTCATTATGTAAGGCCAAAATTAGATAGTTTCAATACCTGAAAAAGGAACTAAAACTACAAGGAAACCGTGAGAATGGTCTCAAGGAACAAGTGTTCCTCGAGACAAAAGAAAACAAGATAAAATTCAACAACTAATAGCAAAAAAAAACCGTGCTCCCCGGCAACGGCGCCAAAATTTAGTAGGATATCGCACACCTAATCAAAGATAAATACCCTAGACACAAATGAATGTAGTAGTAGGGGTCGAACACAAGGAGACGGGAGTTACTATACAAGTTGTTATGGGGTGAATTCTATCAATGTTGGTTATCGATTGGTTTGGTTGAGTTTATGAAACAATAATAATAATAATAATAATAATAATAATAATAATAATAATAATAATAATAATAATAATAATAATAATAATAATAATAATAATAATAATAATAAAGGAAGAGTCTAAGGAGTTTGGGTCACACATGCAAATTATGTAAATGCTCAAGTCAAACTAGGAAATTGATAATAACGATAACTGTTTAGGCTAAAGACACCCACCTCTCGATATTAGTGTCAACCATAGATCGGGTCCTAAGGAACTCTCGCTTTGGCTAGGTCGATACATTAACACATGCTTAGTCTAATTCAATTCTGTGCCTCTCGACTTATAGAAAGAATTAACGAATATAATCAAGGATTGTGATCAATAATCAAAGACTAACAATACAATGCAAGCATGTGATAGAAACAACTATTTGATATCATAACATCTCATTTCAACAATTGCAAATATTATTTATGCATGACTTCCCTAATTCCCTAGACAAACTAACTACTCTTGCATAATGATAACTAATCTAATGACAAATGATAAGTAAACATGATAACTAACTAATAATGGAAATGACAAAGGAAATAACAAAACAATACAAGAAATATAATTACCTCAACAAAGGAAATGAAATTTGGAATTGAAGAACATAATGGAACTAATTAACTTGCAAATGAACTTGTAATATAAATTGAAATACTTAAAGGAATTATTTGTAACAACTAATGGAAACTAAACTATTCTAAAGCTGATCTAATGACTAATGACATTGTGTGAAAGAGTGTTTTTTAGAGTGTAGAATGATCTAAAAAAGATGATAAAAAAGATGCCTCTAAGTGTCGAGGTCCCTCTCCTTTATATAGGGAGAGAGACTTGAAACGGAAATATTCCACAGACCCCAAACCCCGATCAGGGTTTCAATAATCCAGGAACAATTGCTTAATTGCTCAATTAAATGCTTGAGAATCCTATGCTATGCCTTTAAGCTCCTTAATTCTCCGGTTAATTGCATTGTTTGACATCCCATGAGCATCCAAAGAGCATCCCTATGTTGAGTTGTGGACTCCTTAAGTTGGGCTACATTTTTGTTTATCATTTGTACACCAAACCATTTTACAAATCCTCATGCTCGGGCTTGTCATTTCTCATAGTATTCTTCCATGGTCCATATTGCTTCTATTTTAGCTTAGTGAACTTTGATGCTTGCTAATGTGGTAGGAAAAAACCTCTAAATGCTTAGATTCCTACAAAATATAACAAACACAAGCAATACACCTAGAACACGTAATTAGCTCACAAATATACTAAACAAAGTATAATAATCAAATAAACCGAGCTAAACTAGGGAGTTAAACTATATATAAAATGGACTCATCAACAACCTTTGTCTTATTTGACAAAGAAGCTAAAAGAATTGTCAGACCAGAAGAGGTATGTCTACTGCTAATTCCCTAGATATTAATTTGTCTCTATGGAATTTTTAAATCCAATAAAACCATGGTCAAGAGTCGCTTGTCCTTTATGACACTCAACCACGATGAGGATGACGAAAGTTTCAGCCATGTGCCTGAACTGCTATACAATAGTAACAATACCTTTGTCGGTAAAACGGCCACGTCAGGTCCAAATCTTGCACAAAGAGTTTTTAATCTGTTAGCACTTGAAATACAGCTCAATAGCACTTGAAATACAGCAGGATACATTAACACACGACGTCAGCTACTCTTCGCAAATTATTAAGGAGTTTTTAATCTGTTATTTCTATGAGAAGAGAGATTCAATTCATCATCTCTTACTAAATTGTCGTTTCATAAACAATCGCTTAAAAAATTTATGCAAGCCTTAACAGCATAAAGAAATAGTAGAGAGTGAAAACACCATACCTCAGCTGCGTATTCCCATATTGTACAGTCGTTAATGGAACAAATAGTTGTGCACATTACATCTCCTCCCAGTGTCCTATCAAGAAGACCTTTAATGATAAAGGTCAGCAAGTATATCACTAGATATGTTCGGAGAAACCTGGCATATGGAGAGATTGCTCCTCCCTTTTATGGGTGATAGCACCCCCTCGGCTGGTAGTCTCAACTTTAATGGTCCGGATATGGATTTGGCTTGTGCAGCCTCCAACTAAGTTAAGAAACCCTGTAAGACGTGATTCAAAATGTTAGGTTTGACATTACCAAATAATGACAGCAAACCAAATACATGCACTAATACACAAACACTCAAGCTAATTTTGATACGAAGAGACTGGATTTGTATGACAGGTAGAGAGGGGTGGAGTAACATAATTAGTTTTACAATCATTATGTCCAAAGGCATGGTTTTTACTAGAACAAATTAATACTGTTATTAAATACTATAATAATTGAAAAAGAACTTTAATTGGGTTTGAGGGATATTGTTAGCTATAAAAATCCGGAAGCGGCATCTGAGATTTTTATGTAGTACGCAAAAAATGGTATTATTTAGCGTCTATGTTTGCGTAAATTATAATATTACTTCAAGGTTGACAAGATACAATTTTAATGTTGTAAGAGGAACATCACAGTTGACAAGAAAAAAAGCACTTAGGTGTATAGTAGAACAATCAAACAACAGCACACAGAAACAAGTGACGGAATGAATTAACGTTAAACAAAAAGGGAAGTAGAAATTGGATAGATAAGGGTGTGATATGATACCAATTGTAGGGTGATTATTGAAAGGGGCGTCGTCTATATACTCCTAGAAAGACCTAGCATTTGCATCTCATACACATAATACAATAGTATGACACATGCGGCGAACATGACCGTGTTGTTTGTAAAGAATCGATGTTTCACGGTCCTTGAGTAATACCGTAAGAACAAAAGTACAAGAGTAAGTTCTAAAATAGGTAGATAACGTACCAATGTGATGTCAAGCAAACATCATAGATAGCGATAGTATGAACAAAGGGCATGGAAGCCAACATAGCCAACATCGTAGATAATAGTATGAACAAAGAGATTATTTCATGCAATTACAATAGATGTAAAATGAGTAGCGATAACATCAATAATAGTTGGATTATTAACAATGAGTAAATATGATAGTTAATCAAAATGATTACCGGAGGAAGCACGGGAAGAGCAATCGGGTCGGTGAAGCACAGCGAAGGGAGTCTGCAAGGGTGTCAATTGAGATCAATTTTGGGGGTTTAGGCAAATTGGAGGAATTTTCGTAGTGAATAGGATATGAGTGTCTTAATAACGCTATTACATTAAGAGTTACGACTTGCTTAGATCGGATCGACTTATATCAAACCGGTGTTGAACGGAAAAGAGAAAATATGTCGTTTGTCGATTAGAAGGTGAGATTTATCACGGGAGTACTTAAAAGGGAAAAAAAATGGTAAAGGTAATAACAAAACATGAGAGTTAAAGGGGGGTTGTGTTTGAAAAGCGGGCGAGTGGATTAATAAAAATTCACGGCGAGTAAATTAGTTCTTTTGTAATTAATAATGAGCAATATTAAGAAAGACGACTGGTTGAGTTGGTTTGACCTAGGTCAACTGTATATTATATGAAATATAGGTTAAGGATGTCGGGATTTATAAAGAAATTTCGTGACAAATACCATAGTTCTTTTGTACTACCTTTATTCTATAATATAACGCGTTTTAGCTGATTTTTACAAGAATTAAGAATGTAATGGAAAATGTTGTACTATTAGTTATGTGCTATAAATGCTTTTTAAAAATATAAAAGTAAACTTTTTCACCAATAAAATAACTTAAATTACTTCTTTTTACTAAGTTTTAGTGCGCTTTGAAAAATGAAAATAGTGTGTAATACATGGGAATATGCAAAACGCCTTATAAAAGGAAATTTTGATTTTTTTTTCCTAAATGACGTATATTATGGAACGGAGGGAGTATATAATATTAACTACCAGACGTTCTCACATAAACAGATAAAGTGTTAAGCATGGCCCTATATCATCTCAGATAAGTTAGATTACACTTATAATATAGAGAGAAATACGATGACAAACCAAAGAAACACAATGGTAATCCAAAATTAGTAAAACAAAAAAAAATACAAACAATAAAAGGGGTTACAAATCTAAACCCCGTGAATCGCACGGGCATGAAATCTAGTTGCTGAGAAAGAAAAGAGTTTTCTTTCTTGTGATCAATCAACTTCCGTCGCCTTAGCTCCAGAATTCAAAACCTCGTTGACTTTCTTCAAATATAAAGTTATAGCCTCATTAGCTATAACTTTGGCTTGAAAATGCTTAATGTTGAGCTTTAACTCTGAGATTATAGCTTTATTAGCTATAACTTTAGATTCAAGAGCTTCTTTCTAAACATTTGTCATGTCTGAAGTTGTAGCTGGAGTAGCCATAACTTTAGATTTGAGCTTTTTAGCTTTGGCCTTCAAAAGTTGGTTTTCCTCGGCAATGTTAAGAATTTGTTCCTTAAGGTCTTTTAATTCTAAACTATGTTCATGACAATGGTCTAGGGTTTCTTCAAAGTACTTAACTAAAGACTTCTTAGATAATTTCTTAACTTATTTTTTAAGTTCAGGATGACTAACCTCTTCATCATCTTCTGCATCTGATTCTGAATCTGAATCACCGACAAGGCACATCTCAGATTCACTTTCGTTGTCGCTGTCATAAATTAGGTCAAGACTAACGTTGCTCAGACATAGGTTGACAACTTCGTCTTCCTCTAACTCGTCGTCTTCTGTGTCGAGATCTCCCCAGCAATAAGCCATTATGACTTGCTTGAATTCCTTCTTGGTTTTGTCTCGTTGATTTTTGTCTTTGATCTTCTTCCAGGTAGGGCAATCCTTAATCATATGATCATTGTCCCCACACTTGAAGCAACCACGATTTGAGAGAGACCCTTTTGACTCGATTGGCTTCTTATAAGATTTGTTAGTGTTATTGTTAGGCGTTTTTCCTTGTTTTCGATTAAAGAATTTTTTCTTAAAACGCTTAGCAAATAACACCGTTTCATCTTCAAGATCCGAGTCTTGTTTTTCGCTAGACTCAGCTTGTAAAGCCATTTCTTACTATTGCTATCGTTTGCCTCATCCTCATTATCAAGAGTAATCTCGCGAGCCATTAGGGTTCCGAGTAGCTCTTGATAGGATAGGTCAGATAGATCCTTACATTACTCAATTACCGTCACCTTAGGTCTCCATCGTCTGGACAGACTTCTAAGGATCTTTCGAGCAATTTCTTCGGAGTCAAAAGTTCTTCCCATATTTTTAAATTCATTAATGGTACTAGAGAAGCGAGTGGACATGCTATCAAGCGATTCATTTTGCTCCATAGAGAACAATTCGTATTTTCGCATTAACAATGTAATACGTTGCTTTTTGACACTAGTTGTTCCCTCATAGGCTAACTCTAGATCATCCCATATTTCCTTGGTAGATGAATTAGATGAGAATCGATCAAACGCGGTAGCAATCATGCCGTTTTGCAACAGACTAATAGCTTTTGAATTTTTCTCAGCTTTCTTAGAATCCGCCTCAACATAGTCCTCTTCTTTCTTTTCGGTGGAAGTGTCAGTAATAGATCCAAGCATGATCTTATTAAGGCCATTTTTAATGATTAGCGAGCACTCCCAATCGTTACCCTTTATGTAATGGGTCATCATATTTTTCCATAAACTATAGTTTTCCCCATTGAATATGGGACACTTTAAGTATTTGGAATTCATTAAAATAAAATTAAATGCAGCGGAAAATTAATAAATAACAAGATAAAAACGGAACAGACTCCTTGTTGTAAGGCAATCAAGAGCACAAGGCTCTAATACCAATTGTAGAGTCTATTAATCGAATACGAAAGAGGGGGGGATGAATTGAGTATTAAAAACTAGCCCCACTTTTTCGACTTTTATGATATGTAATTAATTATTTGATTTTATTGATTAAAATCAACTAATTAATTAATCAAAGTAATATGCAAGTAACGAAGTAACGAAAAGTAAAGAGAGACACACGTGATTTTTGAAGTGGTTCAGTTTCACAAGTCAAAGCCTACATCCACTATTCTCGATTAATAATCTTTATTACCTCTCTACGGATTACAAAAATTATCAACCCACTCGTATAATCAACTATGATTATAACTCAAGGTCAGTATCGCTAAATACTTACGTTAATAAGAAAGTACAATATAACTTACAAAGATTCTCTTTAAAGAATAAGTAAATAACATTATGTGATGTACTATTATCCAATAACGTATTTCACGTAAGCGATTGATAATAATTGATGCATGACTTTTTCGAAAAACAAACAATAAAAATAATAAATATTTTGCTCAAAGTTTGTTTGAAATCAATTTGTAAAATTCTCTGAATTGTATATAAAGTCACTGTTGAATGATTGAGATGGAAGGAGTATTTATAGTAGAAGCATAGGAGATATAAAATCTAAAATCCTAGCTTTTTCTTTAAGAAATATATTTATCTTTAATATCTCAAAATATTGTTGTAAAGATATTATTAGAATCCTACGTTGATGTAAACAAGGAAACGTGCCATAGAGGCCGATTTCCTCATCATCACGCAACCCTAGGTGTTTGCCTATGAGCACGCAACTTTAGGAGGCACAAACCCTAGGTTTCACGAAACCCTAGGTGAGCTTATTAGGTTAACAACAAATTGAGATAGAAATTATTAGAAATCCTAGGTAGCATGACAACTCATAAGTTGTATTACTAACCAATAGAATCTCACAAATACATTATCTATTAAAACTTTTGATAAATATAAAAATACTCTTTCTCTTTTTGAAAACATATGCATCAACTTTATCATCCAAATTTATATGTGAAATAGCTATAACTTTGAACTTAGTATGTAAATTTATAAGTGAAATAGTTATAACTTTACAAACATAAAATCACTCTAATGGAACAGTTACCGAATGACGACCTATACTATCTAATCTTCACAAAGATCTTCAGTATACAGATCATCTTTTCATCTTGATCACAAAGACCCGCCATCTTGAGTCTTGTGTTATTTTGAAGTAGATCTTGCTTGAATTGTTTCTTCAATGTTATAAACATAATTGCTATAACTTTGCATAGGAACTTTCAAAGTTATACCTCAAGCTCCTATAACTTTGTCTCACATAAGTTTTCAAAGTTATGCCTTAAGCTCCTATAACTTTGATCTTCTTTCTTGTAATTGTTGTTAACTATGATAAGACTAAAGCACACAATTACATGCATATGATATATTAATTAAAACACATTATCAAGTAAATACTTGTCATTGTCAAAACTATAAAATAGGTCCAACACTCTCTATCAACATCTAAAAGAACAAGGAACGCACCGATCGCAACTAATAATCACCACCCATTAGACTTTACTTTTAAACCCATGAGGCAAAGTGTAACGGAACGATAACAATGAAATTATGACATCTATTCATATGCCCAATACAAAAATAGCCCAGCTCTCAGAATTCGATACTCTGATTAACCCATGGAGACTCACGTAACTACATAATCGTCAAAACACGCCACTATCCGAATGACGATATTACATAAAACAAGAGACTATACTAACCATGCTAAAGATGCCCTAACTCGACAGACACGTGCTACTAATACCACATCTTAGATTACCAACTAACAACACAAGTAACGGACAATTATTAACTATAATAATCTTAACAAGGAAGCTAGACCCACATATATCTCATACAACATCCTAACCCATACAATTATAACTCATCATTCTCCTTTTTCTTAAAAACCACATACTTGCCACCCAATGCCGCAAAGGTACAATCCGACAACGCAACTGACTAGGACTACCACCTCGACACCTCACATCCCCTTGCTAACATGAAGACAAACCCCAAAGCCATTACACTTGACACTACCTCTTCACTCAACTATATCATTCACCAAAATTATACTATAGCCTCCTCATAACTTACTCAACTCAACCACGACTAGTCTTCCTCCATCAACGCCTCTCTCCCCGGAAAACGACCCGCAAGATACTAAAACAAATATCTCGAGATAGCCACCAAATATAATCACAATAAGCTCTCACCTTCCCTTTTGAGACTTAATATCTCTCATTCCTTCTTTAGTCTCATATCCTCATGAAAGATTCATCTAACGACTAATAAGCCTATCTAAATATTCATTCTTAATTACCCATTTGAATCTCTTGTCTCCCCATTACATCAACCCAACATTTCAGACCGCTAAATTCTATAATAACGATAGTCTATCAACATAATATACCGTCAAATAACAATATATCTCGCACAAGTCATTAGCTAGAGCACTTCTAAAGGCGTAAACGATTACACCAACAATTTCCACAATATTTTCTCGATTACTGTCCAACAATTGCCCACAAACGATTATCCGCTAATATATGTCATATTCTTTTATCCCATAATCATTTATTATCTCATTCGAAAATACTTTCACCCTTTCTTAACTATTTCTTATCAAACTATGTCATTTGCATCCCTAACACTCACCTCAAAATATGTTCCTTCAAATATTCATCTTCTAACTTGCCTTCGTCCCATTCATACTTCCCAATACAAATCATTTTACGAACTCATAAATATCATTGCATAATAGCTTTTCTATTGCTTCAACTATTCCTTGCTTAACCAATTCACTATATATACCTCGTCCAATTCACACCAATTACAATTACTCATCATTCCATAAAGATTCACTATCACTATCTATCCCTCCAATAACGCGACTACCTTCTTATGACCTCTAGATCCCAAACTCAGCAACACGCCGCTACAATCTTTTAATTATACGTAATAATAACTTCCCTTAACACACTACTCTTCTGCATTCACTACTAATAAGCCAAAACAAACAACGATAGTCATCATATATTGTTATTATCCATCCTTAGCATACCTCAAACCCATGGTTACCTCATATAATAATTCGCAAATTATTTCGTCGCCACAATCATCTCTTATTAACCAGAATGTCCACCAAAACAATCACATCTAAGTCTCACTTACACATCAAGCGAACTAACCTCTCTAGGTACCATCATCATTACATTCCTCTATATCGGTCTTAATCGCATATATCCCTAATCAACATAAACATTCTCATTTTCTTCTATACCTTACACATATTCCCATTTATAACCACTCATATATCTCTTCTCAATCCTTATTTATTACCAGTTTCACATTATTATTTGGCCATATACACACACAACTCTATATATTGCTCATCAACACACAACATTATTACACATCACATATCTTAAAACCGATTCTCTCTCTCACACAAGGTTTATCAATCTATCCTTATTAATCATATATGACCACATCTCTTTCTTACGAAAATCATACAATCATAGCAACATTACTCACTTATAAAATCCATCCAACTCACTCACTAAGAACAATATATACACGAAACGATACATTGAGTAAAAAAGATACATATTTAAAATAAGAGACAATTAGGTACATAACTCAACACAGACAGTTAATTGACAAAGCAAATTCACAATTCACCAAATATGGTGAAACCACTCGGTCGATTACAACACACTCGGTCGAGTACTCACTATACTCGGTCGAATACTCAATTCTGTAGCCATCATCCATAAGTCTAAGATTTCGACACTCGGTGGAGTTCTAAATGCACTCGGTTGAGTGCAGTTCGATCGTGTACGACGCGTTTCTAGCCATGACCAGTTTTCGTAAAACGATAATATCTCCCTCAATTCTAAGTCGATCTCGGCTCATGACCTACCGTTAGAACCGTAACAGGAAGAGCTATCACCTCCAATTAGAATTACCTCAATATGAATTATAGAACTAAAGTTACAGACCTTCCATAATCGAACTTCATACAATTCAATTTTTTAGTTACCAAACAAATAATTACCACTCTTCAACATACTCTATATCATGTATAATACAACACTTCACAACCATTTACATGTCCCAACATCTCAACATGTCAATATCAACACAACCATACTCAATTCAAACATGTCATTCTCCTCATTTCTCATTATTACGTCTCTATATTCACATACGTGATTCATGTCAATTAACTCACATAACATTCTCATACCAAACATGCATCAATCACATAACAAGTAATCATGCAAATACGTCCCTGGCACATCCCCGTAGTTGCCGACTAAGAATTGTAAGGGCAATGTTGCGATTTAGGACGTCTCCCAAATCTTTGTGGTAGCTCCAAACAACTCCTAACCAGGTTCATTTTAATTAGACACTCCTATCTTCATCGGTTCATTGGTTTAAGGTTCCAAAATCGTCGCACTGATACCACTTTGTAACACCCTCATATACCAAAGAGCCTTATAAGACCTTCCTTAGAAAATCGGGATGCTACCATCTCGATTGCGCAAGGAACTACATATCAAATAAAAAAATCGAGAAACAACATTTATTATGTACTTAAAATGATTACATTGTCTCAAAACCAAACTGGATAGTAGTTTAAACAAAGTACTTAAAACAACACGAAGATAATGTGAGAGTCTAAATCATTCTAAACAAAGAGGAAGCTAAAACTCGTCAGCAGCGTCATCCCATCCAATCCCCAAGCGAGCTCAAATGGAATACCTGCTAAACTCATGCTCACCATTCCCCAATGGATCACAGCAGTTTTTAAAAACATAATGGGGCCAGTACCATCATACACTAATCAAGTAATCAACGCACAAAGATAAGTAAACATATCACACTGTAGTGAACCACCAACAACACCACCATACTCAAGTAACCGAGCTACCACCACTGCGGTAACCCATGCCAGCGTTAGACTGCAGAACTGACCGACGTACCACCTATCGATACTAGACCGCAGCAGTGGACATCCAAAGCACCTCTCACCGCAGCGAGAGTTCCCTGAACATTAATGTGCACATACCCCGCGTGGAGGGAGAGCCACGAGAGCCACCAAAATAGTAACCAAGTATCATCATTATCACCACAACCACCATCACCACCATCATCATCAATAATCATGGTACAATATCTACAACATTAACAATAATCATAGCCAACAACAATCATCGATCTCATAACATTGATCGACATATAAAAGTACTTAGTACGGAAACCCTACCTCAAAGCAAATTCGCAACAATGGAAAGCAAGCAAGACTAGAATCCTTCCTCTACGAATTTCCCCTCTTAACAATCATCATTTAATCTAAACCAACAATCTATTATAATTACTTAATTCTCAACCTTAAGTCAGATTAGGATTTCAATAAATTCATCCCACAACTTTAATTAAACTAGACATTAAGACACTTACGACGACGATCGATGCAAAGGATGACTTCGACGATCAACAATGATAATCCCAAGCTTTAATGATGAATTAGGATGATTATGGTAAGATTAGAGAGTGCTTAAGAAGGTTTTCGGGTTTTATAATGAGAGTTTAGCTGACGGATTATATATAATAACCTTAATCATCGTAATTCAAAACAGCTCGAAAAACCCGAAAGACCGGTGCACTCGGTCGAGTACACAAGTCACTCGACCGAGTACGCTCCACTTGGTCGAGTGCTCACCATACTCGACCGAGTGCCACCTAGGCATTAGGCTGCCTAAGCGACAGACTCGACTACTCGGCCGAGTACAGACATCACTCGATCGAGCGCCCCTACTCGACCGAGTACAAGGTTACCAAAATACGGATATTACAATGTACAAATAACAAATCATGTACTCCCTCCTATTCGGGATAACTTTCCCCATTCAAGAATGGACAAAAAATTAAGGGTGAGTAATTAAATAAGGTAAAGTATTGTGGTGGGGTGAGGTGATTGGAGAGAGGGAATGTATTGTGGGGTGAAGTGATTAAAATAATCAGTAGGTCTTTCTTGCGACGGATCGGATCTTGCGACGGGTATTTTGTGAGAGGAAATGGGTAGAGGAGACAAGGTGGGCACCCCCCATGTGCTTCTCCACTCACCCTTGATGGGTATTTTGTGAGAGAATATGGTATCCGTCTTAAGCTTGCGACGGATAGTGTCCGTCACAAATGAGAATTTGTGTAAAATAATTATTGTTGTGGAGTAAGGTGATTAAAATAAGATAAAGTATGAGTATTGTGTGGTATTGTTGTGGGGTAATGTGATTAAAATAAGTATAAAAGTTTACCAAAAAAGAAAAGGGGAAGGTATTGTGAATAGATGAAAATGGAAAGGGGGAATGTTATTGTGAATAGGAGGGAGTATATAACAAAAATCAATACTTTCCAGTAGTTATTTCATCGATATTTGTTGACCATTATTCGTGAATATTCATAGTATTTGAAATATATACTAAAACTTGATAAATTTTCAGTTTCTTTTATATATTTTTTAATTCATATGTAATTAAACTTATCTTTGATTCTTCTGACCAGGCAGGTCAATTAGGTTTAACCTTATATTAAAGGGGACGCCACTAGTATTTTGTTTGATGCAACTCATATACGAGCTAACATATGGGTCTCCTACTATTTGTTGTCTTACAATTTACTGACATTAGTAAAAAACGGTACTGGATTTATCACTACTTATACTTCCTCCGTCCCAGTTAATAGTTTACCGTTTTCCTCAGAAAATAATACTCCCTCCCATTCACTCATTTCTGCCCTCTTTCCTAATTGGGTAAGTTGAGTTATCTTCCCCTCTTTCCCCTTTTTGGATGTGGGGTAGTGTGTTTTGTATGGTCCAAATTCATTTGTATGTGGGGTAATGTGTTTTGTGTGGTCCAAATTCATTTCCTTAATTTTTGTGCAAAAAGAAAAGGGGAAGAAATGAGTGAATAAGAGGGAGTACAGTTGTAAACTATTCAATGGCACACAGATGGAGTATTCAAGATTTGACACTTAAAGGTATTAGTGAAGTTTAATTGAAAGCATTTTTAAAATAATGTTCAAAAAATAAGTATTTGTAGTTTTGGGTCGGTTTAAAACTATTTATCAAAATGGTGTTCACGTAGGTTTGGATTTCGCGAACCAAAAACACGTAGGAAACACGACATTGGCAATGGTGTGTTTTTAGTGAGTAAAAAAATGCAAATTTACAAAAATAGACTAAAAGCAAACACGCCATTGGGTTTTCTGAAGAGACACGCATTGAGTTTTCTGTGAGAGACACGTCATTCTCAATGACATGTTTGTTCCGTATTTCAGGTTTTAAAAACCCAAACTGAAAACCATTTTAATAAATAGTTTTGAACTCAACCCAAAAACGATAAATACTTTTTTTTTTTTTTGCAATATTTTAAAAATACTTTCAGTCTAATTCCTTAAATCAAAATCTGGAGACAAAATGGCATAAATAGAGAGAAATGGTAACACCAATCACCTTTGCCACCGCAACAACCACATCCTTGATACCATCCGCCGTAAGATCCGCCGCATCGCGGTGTAGATTCCCGATCGTCGGCGCAATTTGCGTTCTAACATTAGGATTTTCCAATTTTACCCCTTCTCTCTACTCTCGACTCAACACTCGCCTTTCTCTCTCTCACTCTCTTTCCTTCCCCACTTCCCGGTATTCTCCGCATTTCATTCTTCATAAATTCTCATTTGTCACGGACATATTCATCCGACGGGTCAAATATTACCCCACATGGGTAGGAAAAGACAAGCCATTTGTGGGTCCCGATTTGTGTTATCTATCAAAGTGGGAGATTTATGACCAATTGGAAATTTGTAACGGATATAGTCGTCTCAAGGGAGACTTATTGTTCATTCTTTTATGCTTTTATTATGCTGTTTAATTGAGATCAAGGCTTTTTAATCATCCACAAATTTCAGGAGTTAATAGTGCGTGATAATTGATCAAGTATTTATTTAATTGTGAATTGAAATTGTTGTTATTTGACGATTTTATTGTAGGTCCAAGGATCAATCCAGAAGTATATACTCGACAACAATGGCGGCGGCAACTAGTAACACTGTTCCAAGCATTGTTGTTTACGTTACTGTTCCTAACAAAGAAGCAGGTTAATCCTTTTGCCTAAAATCTTAATTTTTGTTATTTGATTGTTTAAATTTCTCATTTAAACTATTATTTTCTTGCCTTATTTACGTATTTGTTGTAGCATGGTATAAAGCTGTTATTGTTTGAGATAATTTAGCTCGAGGATTTGTTTATCTTGTCATGCATGGCGTTGTTTTGGATTTTATTTGGTTTCTAATAGTTTGATAGATTTAGTTAGAATTTTAGATATTAGACAAATGTATGTTGTAATGTTGTTTTGGATTAATTGTGTCAAACACCTAATTAGAAATCTTTAAAATGAGTTAGGCCCTACTATTTTGGACATTGTTTCAGTGCAGTTTAGTCGGTTTATTGACTATACAACTGGCGGTGTAATTTTTTGAGCTGTATAATAAAATTTTCAAGCTTTGTTTTATAGATTATGAGCTTTAGTGTAAAGTTTATGAGCTCATCCACTTAACATAAAAAAAACTCGACTTTAAACAAGTTCAGAAAAAATACACATAAGCTAAATTATAGTATATAGGTTGGTTGTACAATAATATTGTACCACTAGAGGTATAATCCTATTTGTGTAGTTTAGTTGAGGTTGAATAAGTTCAATTTAGTTCATTTTACTCTTCACTACAGTTCAATTTAGATCAGCTTCAGTCTACAAATTAAGTTCAATTCAATTATGAGAATTTCAGTCCAAAAGAACGGGAACTTAGTTTGCTTAGCTTAATGTTCACATTAATCAGTCTCTTGTTATTGTTTATCGCCAAACATGTACGCTTTTCTTGTTTCGGTACTCAACCATTGAGCTTCTTATGCATTTGATTGTGATATGCTGATATGCTCTGTTCTCGTGAAAATTTCCAAGTAATCACCATTGTGGCATCTGATAAAGGCTTTTACTTTGCTAGTATGCTCAGTTATTATTTGCATCTTTGTAGTAGTTATGCTTTTATATCGCTTGTTCTCTCCTGTTGATTGGACCTTCAGTACCTGGTATGAATACACACGATATTTGATACTTGCTGCAGGGAAGAAGCTAGCGGAAAGCATAGTCAAGGAGAGACTTGCAGCATGCGTAAATCGTGTACCAGGCATGTGACTCCCTAAACCCGTACCATGTGATGTAGTTTTTTTTTTTTTTTCTGTCTAGTACTCTCGTGGTGTTATTGTTTCTAAGTTGACACAGCTAGAATTTTTTCCATGATCATGTCTGCAAAGATGAATCTTGTCGGAACCGTACTATGGCACTGACACTGGTGCTAACCATATATACGAATATACCCCGTAAATATTAGCTGCACTGACACTAGCGCTGGTTTATTGCTGGTTGGGTGCACCTACTACCACACCCCTTCTTTTCCATCTTTCCCATTATATAATCTGACGAAAAACTATGAGAAAATACTGTCTTTGTTTATCACACTGCCAAGCTACTTGGTCTTTTGTGGTCTCTCCTTCCCATTCAATAGGTTCTTTACAGTTTGATTAAAATATTACTCACAAACGAATAAAAATGTAAATAATCTATCGAACAGGAGGGAATAATATAAATTTCCTCTTTAGGCATTTTTGTGTGGTGCAGAATGACTGCGGGAATCACTATCCCACGAGTATGTACTTTAAAAAAATAAAATAAAGAAGCTTGTCTATCTTCTTCCCAAAGACAAGATTGATTGAATAAGTGGATAAGAATTAGGTTCTAAAGCCCTTGTCTATCTTTTCGGCTGCTTACCTCCGTCGTATCCGTATTAAAACACACAAACTCACAAGAGAAGATGGTACAAATCATTCTGAGTTGGTCCTTACTAACTGTTTACTATCCCTTATCATTCTTTTTTGATACAATCGTTTGACTGGTTGCTTCTATTTCCATGTTGTGCTTATCCATTATCTAACTGAAAAAGATAGAACACATCTTTCTAAGGCTTTATGTTCAAACCATCAATGTGAAGGTGAATTTTGTGTAATATCTTGTATGTTCATTTGCTCAAGAATACTGGAGTATATGTTTGTACAAGGCTACCAGCAACGATCTCACGGGATTCTGATTTCTGAGTATTGCTTTCTCTTCATATTGGGTGGGGGCAGTCTGGCATTGACTGACTATTCATGGAGTTTCTAGCGAAACTTGAGAAACTTTCAGAGTCTATTCTAATTTCAATATGATAATCTTTTCATAATGATTTCCTGAATACCAAGTGTAATACTGTAGTTTATTCTTATATGCAGGTATTGAATCTGTGTACGAGTGGAAGGGCGGGGTAAGGATTATATCCTCTTCAGTGAAGCATATAATTGTTTGTCTTGCGTAGGATTATTGTATACCGTCTGAATAACTTGATTTTAAAAGGAAAAAAGGTCTTCTTGATGCTTTCAGTAATTCAGCTTACCCTATACCCCAATGCCATTATTTGTTAGCCTGAACTCCAGTGCCATTATTTCTGATGTAAATAATTTTCAGTTCCTTATTGCCTGATTCGGAATTTGTTAATGATATGTCTTATGTTTCTGAGTTCCATTTGTTATCCATTTGTCCCCGTCTTCTTAATCTTACCCCATTTTTAGACTTTAGCTCTCTATCTTCTAACCCACAGAGAAACAAGTATGAGTCTTGTGGTATTATTTCTGTTGCAGATCCAGACAGATTCAGAGGAGCTGCTAATAATCAAGACCAGAGAATCCCTGTTGGGTGATTTGACAGAGCATGTCAAGGCTAACCATGAATATGAGTAAGTCATGTGTACCTTATTGTCTTGAGAACTTTGTTTTGTGTGTAGTCACGCAGCATTGTTATTGGTTACAATTTTGTTGCCTACTGTTTGTTTAATCCCGAATATTGACTGCCTCTCTATTCCTGTCATGACATTATCATCAATCCATACAGTTTCGAACAGATTGTTCATGTTTTTTATATGATTTGAGTCTTTGAGAATACTTTCGACCTAGCTTGAACTTCGCTGATGGAGTCCTAGAGCAGCTAATCTAATGTCTTGTGCTATGTGCAAAAAGTTATATGAGAGCTTATCAGCTATACGGGCATAGTAGCTGTCTAACCGTCGTTTTTGTGTTCAATTAATCACAATGAGACTTGTGAATTGGGGGCCTTATGACAATGGGAATCTATGTGAAAGTTACTTGGATCTTTCAAATGGTTTTAAACTATTCAACCAAAAGAAGTTTGTCGATACGTCGAACTCAACACTTCCACTGAAATATATGACAACCTTCACAACTATTGAATTCCTGATGCTTCTTCCATTTGGGTGCAGTGTGCCTGAAGTGATCGCAATGCCTATTGTAGGTGGCAGTCCTCAATACCTCGAGTGGCTTAAGAATAGTACCAGAGACTGAGTTAATGACTACCAGATGTTTCAACAGTAATTGTGTATAGACTACCGATATCAGATTTCTAGTGTATAAGCCATTTTATTTTTGTTTGGCGTTGATTAGGAGATTCCTTGTTGGCAATTGGGGCAGTCTCCTTGGTGGTATTGAACAATGTAAGCCATGTTGAGACTTGGAATGATCATTTTCGGAATGGTTGTTTCTGTCCTGTGCATTTCAATTCATAACTCAAAGGTAACCTTACGCAGTTAGATGATCTTATACGGGTGAAAATATGAGTTTGAAGAAAATTTGGTGTGGTGTCTGATTTTTTTCAACTATTGCTTTGCAAATGAGCAGCATTTTCTTTTTATTGCATACGGGTTCTAGCCTTCTAGGTATTACTAGTACTTAGAGGTTATCGTTTGCGGGCTTGGACGGATATGAGCCGGGCTTATCTTTGAAAAAATGTCCAGCGGGCCTAATATGTCTTGTCCAAGCCCGCTTAAGCGGCCATACTAGCCTACTAGGGTTGTCTATGTCCGCCTAATTTAAGCCAGCGGACTTGTCCGTGGGCTTCCGGGCTTGAATGTAAAATATATCAAACTAATTTTTAAATAAAATTAAGGTTAAAGTAGACTTAATATATATTCCGAATTAACCAAAACATCGCAAACTCAACTTAACATACATAAATTCTATACTTAAATTAAACATGATTATTTTGAAATTACAAGTCTCCAAAAAAAGTAACGATATAAAAATAAATTATAAATACTTACTTTATCACTAAAACAAATTTTTTTCTCATTTACTCTAGTATATTTTTACTTTATTAGCTTTTTCTTTATATGAAACGTAATTTTTTAATTTTATACTTCTCCGTTCAACTCTACTCTACCATAATTGATTTTGCACAAGTCTTAAGAAAAAAATAAAAAAGTAAAAAAGGACAATTGAAAGAAACAAACCAGCTTTATTAGCATAGAAAAAGAGGGTGATTAACAAAGTTGATTAACTTAACATTTTCCATCTAAAATTTCAACATTTTAAAAATCCCACCAAAAGGTGGTGTACTTTTCCCTCCAAAGTTACACTTTTCAAAATAAAGGTGTATATTAACACATTTTACTCCTCATTCATCTACAAACAAAACAACCCTTTTTCCATCCTTACTCAATCTGTCCAGAATTACCAAAAACTGTCCAGAAATACAAAAATCTTCCAGAATTAAAACAAGTCGGTAAAAAAAAAATAGTACAAATGTCTAGAAATTAAAACAGTTCATGTTCATAAATTACAAAAAAAAGTTTCCATAAACTACAATAAATTACATAAACCAACATGGGTTTTAAATGTATGTCGGAAAAGATGCGGACTGAAGTTGCCATATTCTTGCTTCAAAAGTCGGAATCTGGGAAGCTATCTCATGGTGCAATAAAGGAAGCCGCCGTGAGGTACAATGTGAAGGATAGAACTATTTCTGATATATAGGGACTTGCCAAAAGAACAAGGTTTAGTAGGTGGAATATTAGATGTAAAGAGTGGTAGGATAGACAACAAAAACAGGAAAAGAATTTTCTCAAATGTAGAGCATATCAAATCACTAGCATACTCTCGTAGGGATACAATAGAGAGGGTGGCAGGCTCCAATGGTGTATCGGTTGGAACAGTCCATTCATGGGTGAAAGAAGGCTTGCTTAAGCCTCATTCAAGCCCTTTGCATCCAAAACTAAGTGATTTACACAAGGAGCAAAGGGTATTGTACTCACTTAAAGTCATTAGTAGTTAAACAAGTAGTTGAAGATGTTATTGATCTCAATAATATGCCAAGGGCTGAAATAATGTTCAAAGAAATGAGCAACACAATCCACATGGATGAGAAGTGGTTCTATATTACAAGTGACAATGAAAAAGTCTATGTTGTGGAGGGGGAGGAGCTTCCATATAGAAGCTGCCAATCAAAGCGATTTCTCACAAAAGTGATGTTTATGTGTACAGTTAGTAGGCCAATATTTTCAGCAAATGGTGAACTAATATTTGACGGAAAAATAGGCATGTTTCCATTTACAAAGCAACAACCAGCACTTAGGGAAGCAAAAATAGGCCAAGGGGGACTTTGGAGACAAAGTCAATTGAATCAATCACAAAACAAGTCATCAAAGAGACTCTACTTGAAAAAGTTATACTAGCTATTAAAAGTGTATGGCCAAAGGATTAAGCAAACATATATACATCCAACAAGACGATGTTAGGCCTCACATTACTAATAATTATCCCGACTTTATGGCGGCTGCAAATTCAGATGGATTTCATACCGAGTTACTTTTTCAGCCTGCTCAGTCACCAGACTTGAACTGTAATGACCTTGGGTATTTCAGAGCATCACGGTCATTACAAAAAAATCAGGCATCAAAGTCGGTGGATAAATTAGTAAATGAAGTCATGCAAGCTTTCGTGGATTATAGTCCTACCAAACTTAACAATATTTTCTTAACTTTACAATCAGTAATGGTAGAAATTCTTAAATGTAAGGGTCATAATATTTTCTCAATTCCTCATATGGGGAAGGGTCATCTTGCTTCCATTGGTATGTTACCAAAGAATTTAATGGTGAATGAAGACTTGGTAAGAGGATGCATTGAGTATATGCAAGCATTAGGCAAAACACAAGGATTAGAATACCTAATGAATGAATTAGGATACAATGTTTAAGATATAGGTGGTCGTATTAATGGAATGTAATGCATTATAAGAGTCTCGTTTTGAAGTGATATAAGTTGACATGAAATTTGAAATGCAATTATCAATGTAACCTTTATGTTTAGTTTATGTAGTACCTTCAGTTTATGTTCAATTTATGTTACACAAAACAGTTTATGTTCAATTTATGTTACACAAAACAGTTTATATATGTTCAGTTTATGTTACACAAAACAGTTTATGTTCAGGTTATGTTACAAAAAAACAGTTTATGTCCAGTAGTATGTTACACAAAACAGTTTATGTTCAGTTTAACTTATACAAAACAGTTTATGATCATGTTACACAAAACAGTACAGCTATTGAATACACAAAACAGTACAGCTCTCATACCATTAAGGTATTTTTCATCACTGAGCTACAAACAAAGTTCTTAAGGCACAACAAACAAGCAACTGAAATATTTATGTTAAGTGTAATCATTGTTCAGTTAATAAAAAATAAAAGACTACATAATCTCTCAGGCTTAGTAGGCCTCATCATCGAGTTATGACAAGTAATAATGCCACCGACACACACACCCAATGAACGTAGACCATGCTATCCACTGAAATACAGAAATGAGAAAGGCAACAAGTGACATTGCTCTCAAACCAGTGAAGTTTAGTCATCATAGAGCACTAATTCAAACTGCATTTCAAATAGATGAACACACACACCATTCATTGGTAGACCATGTGGCGGCATAATTACTTTTTTTAAATGGCCACTTACCGCTCATGTATAACAAAAACAATACAGCTCTCAAACCATTAAGGTATTTTTCATCATTGAGCTACAAACAAAACAATATCATTAACTTTCTTTATTGAACCAGTTTTATTAGTATATTTAACCAGTTTATATCATCTTTAATAGTTTATCATCTTTAAAAGTTTATCTTTTTTAACAGTTTATCACCAATAATAACAGTTTATCACCATATTCAGATAATTAACAATGAAAAAAGTAGAAATTAATCACAGACTCAGTCATGTAGACAGACTCACAGACTCAATCATGTAGACACACAATAATCACAGACTTAGTCATGTAGACAGACCACCAACAATAATTAGTCACTACCAACAATTAACTTAACTATGTGGTGTCAAGTTAACCAACAATAATCACAGACTCGGTATTGTAGACAGACTCGCCAATTCAGAATTGATCGCTTTATGTTACAAACCCAGTCATATTTACAGACTGAACAATTTATCATATTGACATGGCATTTCATTTTATCTTTCAGACATAGTCATGTAGACAAACAACCCAATTCAGACTCACACATATTTGCAGACTTAACAGTTTTTTATATTTTCAGACAATTTCATTTTTTCTTTCAGGCTTAGTCATGTAGGCAGACATACCAATTCAGGTTAGTCGCTTTATGTTAAAGACTCACCCATATTTACAGACTTAAAATTTTATCATATTGACATACTCAGCCATTTTATCTTACAGAGTCAGTAATTAATTAGACCTTATAGTTGATCATATTTACAAACTCACCAATACAGAATCAAGATTCTACCATAAATAATGACAGTATAGTTGAATAAACCATGAATAATCGCAAATTAACCAAGGTATCTACCACAAATAATCCAAAATTCTACCAAAAACCTAACAGCAATTAAACCACAACATCAGTTGTATTTAATGTTCAACCAATAAATAACAAAGTATAGTTAAACAAACAAACAATTATCACAAAATTAACCAAGATTATACAACAACCATTCACAGATTCTATCTCAAACCTAACAGCAAATAAATCCTGGCAGTATTTATCTCAACTAAACCAAAATATAGCAAAGTATAGTTAAATAAACAAACAATAATCACAAAATAAACCACAAATCTACAACAAACATTCACAAATTCTATCTCAAACCTAACATCAGTTAATTCCCAGCAGTATTTATCGCAACTAAACCCACATATAGCAATGTATAGTTAATAAACAGTAAAAGATTAAGATTTAGTGATTATACCAAGAGCTTCGTTTATTTATACTTAGCGTAAAACCTAGCCTCATAAGCCCGAAATCTCTTTGAGCTATTTGATTCAGGATCACTCTCCACATATTCACCAGACACAGGAACACGGTTCTCACTCTCTCTTTTACGCTTTTCTTTCAACCTTTTTAGAAAACCATTTAACTTCTTAGTGCAAGGTGATTCCGACATAACAGATCCGCAACCCTCCTCCAAAACAGAAGGGATAATAGGGGGCCTGTGGATCTCAGAGGATTTAGGAACACAAAGTGTACCATCATCGATCTCAGGAATAATAGGAAGACAAAGTCCACCATCATCGAACTCAGGAATAATAGGAAGACAAAGTCCATCATCATCGAACTCCATTTCGTCAATTTGAGTCCCTAAATCATCAGGATCTAGGGAGTTGGGTACAATGATGTTTGGAGGAGGTGAATCTGGCCAGAATCATCAAGTTCATCATCTTCCTCAACTTATAAGGAACCGGCATTATACCATTCAAGAACACATTGCAAACACTCATTTCCGCAATTTGCATGTGACGGATTCATGATGTAGGTGATGAGATGATGAAGGCGATTATAGAGTGAGGGAGAAGAGGAAGATGTAGGGTTTCTGGTGTGAGGGAGATGATGGAGGCGGTTTTAGAGAGAGGGAGAAGAGGGAGATGAAGGGTTTGTGATGTGAGGGAGATGATGGAGGCGATTTTAGAGAAAGGGAGAAGAGAAAGATGTAGGGTTTCTGGTGTGAGGGAGATAATGGAGGCGGTTTTAGAGAGAGGGAGAAAGTAGGGTTTCTGGAATGTAGAGAGAGGGAGAAGAGGGAGAGGTGGCGGATATAGTGATAGTGAGGTAGGGTTTTTTGAATGGGTTGGGGTGGGGGGGTATATATGGGCTGGGTTATGAATTTTGGAGGGAATGGTTAGTAAATGGGTTAGGATTATTGGGTTGGGTTAGTTACTTAATTGGGCTATAAATCGATTAGGGTAGATATTTGTGTTGATTAGATGGTAGGCCTTTAATGGCAAATTGAGTAAATAAGATGGTCTCATAAGGATTAAAGGGTCATTTTTTTGTCTTTATTTGGAAAGTGGTAGAGTGGAAATGAATAGATTAAAGTGGTAATATGGTAGAGTGGAGTTGAAGGGAGGAAGTATATGTTTAGCGGGCTTGGCGGGCTTGTCCATGGGCTTCTTAATCATGTCCATATCCCCCCACAAAAAATAGCGGGCCGATCTTGGCCCGTCCGTCAAATAATTTTTTTTAATTTCTTTTTGTCCAAGCCCACTTAAATAGCAGGCCAAATGGTAGGGCCAAACGGGCCGGCCCGAAGTTGATCAGCTCTACTAGTACTAGAGAACTCGAGTTGAGAAAAGTATATATCTTTGGTGTTCTATGTATTACTTAGAGCTGGCTAAAATTGCGGGTCGGTCCGGCCCGCCATTCTGGTTCACCCAAAAAAGGGCCCGCTAGCCCGTGTAATCAGCCCGCCCAACCCACATATCAAACCAGGCCGGTCCCAGTTTGGTGATGGTGGAACCCGGCCCGGTTGCCAGCCCGCCCCCTAGTCTATGACCCACATTGAACCACTTGGCCCGGACCGGCCCGGTTCAGTGTGGGCCGACCGTTGGCTTTGCATTAATGCTTTTTTTTCTAGTCATTTGGATTCAAAAGTGTACATTTCACCCCTAAATTGTTCTATAAATAACCACTTCATTTAACTTAATTTCTTTCACAATTCTCTCTTATCCATTCTCTAGTTTACATCTTCTTAATCTTCTAATTATTTTCAAATACATAAGTTATAATTATTCAAAAATACTCAAGTTATAATTATTAATTTATTATTATCAATTACTCAAGTTATAAATTCTAAAATAGTCTTAATTCTCTCTTTAAGTTTCTCTTAATATCTCTAATTATATCATAAATCATAATGTCTCAAAATAACAACATTGATATTCCACTAGAAATTGATCAAGAGGAGATGGAAAGAATGTTTGATGGTAAATACTTTGATATTCTTTTACTTCTTAATTTTTTTAATTTTATCATTTAATTTCTACATACACTAAATTATAATTAATTTGATTATATTATTAATTCAAAATATAATCAAATTAATTGATACATATTCTAAAATTCTAAAGATTTATTAATTGATATTGTAATTTGTACTTCTTTTTATTGTAAATTTTTAATTAAATGATTATATATTAATTGATTTGCTTATATATTAGTATGTTACTAATTAATTTTTTTTTATTATGTTTACTAACTCAAGTTCCATATACCCAAGAATCTCATACCTTTGTTGCTTCGGGTTCGACTACCAAAAATACCGGTGGTAGGAAAGGCAATATTTCTTGGGTTTGGTTGTTTTACAACAAAGTACCTCAAGATGGTGAGCCAAGCCAAGGTCCGAAAAACTTTATATGTTCTTATAAAGTTTGTGCTCAAGAGGGGAAGCCAGTCATCGCTTATAAATGGAAGAAGGGAACGGAAACGGGAACTTTGGCCCGCCACTTGGAAAGTAAGCATGAGCTAGATGCTAAAATTTACAAATCCGGTGGAGGAAAGAAAAATCAACCAACAATAAGTGGCTATGCATCGTCGACTCTCGGTGGAGGTAAACCGTTTTTTTATAACCGACAAGATATGATTGATAACATGTGTAAATATGTTTGCATGACCGAGCAACCTTTCACTTATGGTGATAGTGAAGAGTTGGAGGAATTTGTTAAATTGTCTTTACAACCGCTTTATTATAAAGTTTCGAGACAAACATTAAAACGGTGTACTCAAAAACAATATAAACAAACTAGAAATGAATTGATTGTTATTTTTTCAACCTATAAAAATCGTGTTTGTTTAACTAGTGATTGTTGGACATCTAAACAAGGTGAACCTTATTTATGTATTACCGTACATTGGATTTGTGATGATTTTAGATTAGAGAAACGTATTATTGCTTTTGATTTAATGGAAGAACGTCACACCGGTACAATATTTACACTCGTATTAACAACACAATTAACGAGTTTAATTTAAACAACAAAATCATGTCTATTTCTTTTGATAATGCTTCCACCAACACAAAATGCATTTAACATGTTAAACTAAATATGAACTTGATATTAAATGGAGAACTAGTCCATATTACTCCCTCTGTTCCGGTGAGATGTTTACACTTGCTTTATTTTGTGAGGGAAAATAAAGCAAGTGTAAACTATTGACTGGGACAGAGGGAGTAGATGTTGTGCTCACATTGTTATTAACTTGTCCGCCCAAGAAGGTATTGCTATGTTATATCCCTTATTAAACCCAATTAGACAAGTAATTAAATGGATTAGAAATGGAATGAATTTTAGACGTGAATATACTAATTTGTGCGGTAAGTTCGGGTTAAGGTCTAAGAAATGGTCATTAGATACACCAACAAGATGGAATTCGACTTATAAAATGCTAAAAGATGCTATTGCTTATAAAAATGTTATCACTATTTTGTATAATGAATATGGGGCTTCTAAAGGTGATGGAGTATTAATTGATGAATATATGTGGACACTTGCCAAACATGTGAGCGATTTGCTAAGAGCTTATAAAGATGCAACAAATGTTTTTTCACAAGTTTATGATCCTAATGTTCATTGTGTTATTTTGTCATGTTGTTCTATTGTTGTTGAGTTGAATAATTGTAATAACATTATTTGCTTGAAACCTGTTGTTGCGAAAATGAAGGCAAAATGGCTAGATTATTTTACCAAATTTTCCACTATTTATTGTGTTGGTTTGCTATTTGATCCATGTGTTAAAGCAAAAGGTTTAAAAGATGTTTTAGATTTTTATTATGGTGCTTTAGGTTATGCATATAATACCCAACGTGATGTTGATTATGCTATTGGTATTGTTCATCAATTATATGCATTATATGAAAATGAACTTGGTGGTCAATGTGAACCTAGTTCTAAGAAGTCTAAAATGCCAACCAACACCGTATGGGAACACCCATTAGCTAACAAAATCTTTAAAAAATCGAGCTCTTCTTCTTCTAGTTCTACATCATCCTCTACCGCTTATACTATTACCGAGTATTTAATCTTTGACCATAGTAATGTTATTGGGCAACAACCCGATATTCTAACATGGTGGAGAAATCACTCTGCACAATTTCCCATATTATCCAAAGTTGCTAGAGATGTACTAGTTGTACCCGCTTCCACCGTTGCGTCCGAGTCGGCTTTTAGTGCAGGTAGAAGAGTTCTTGATGAATAAAAGATCAAGTTTGGATTCAAGAACCGTCAAAATGTGTGTGTGCAAAAATGATTGGTATCAAGCACAAAGAAGAATGCAAGGAATTAAAGACGAAGAAGAAGATAGTACAACATATAACTTATTAACAACAACTGGTGGTTCATCAATTGCAAAAATGGCTAAAGAAGACAATAAAGATTGATCACCATTGCGAAAATTTGATAGGATATATCGCACACCTATGCAAAGATAAATTTCCCTAGACACAAATAAATGTAGTACGAGGGGTCGAACACAAGGAGACGGGAATTTCCTTATGAAATGCTATGAATGGACTACTATCAAGTCAGTTTAACGGTTTGGTTTGGTTTGATGTTTAGCTAACTATGATGCAAATCAAATAATATTAAAAGAGTCTAGGGGATCGGGTCACTCATGTAATTACGTAAATACTCATATTAAACATAGGAATTCTTAATATTGTGAATTGCTTAGGCTAAAGACACCCATCTCTCGATATTAGTGTCAACCTTAGGTCGAGTCCTAGAGAACTTTAGTTATAACTAGAGTAACCCTACTACACATGCTTAGTCTAATCCGATTCCGTGCCTTTCGACTTATAGAATGAATTAACAAATTTAATCAATGCAACTGGCCAAATAACAAAGATTAACAAAACAATACAAGCATGTGATAGAAACAATTTATCAATATTAGTTCATCCTTATTTTAACATTTACAACTTACTAATTATGCATGGCTTCCTTAATCCCTAGACAAATGAAACTACTCACTCATAATGATAATTAAACTAATACTATTTGATATAATAAACATGATGAATATGAAATTATAAATGAAAATAACTTGTTAATAAAATGTAGTACAATAGTGAATGACAAACTAACAATTCTAATGTAGAAAACAATGAAATTATGATTAACTAAATGTTACGATTAACTAAATGATTCGTAAGGTAAATGACGGAAATAAATACTAACATAAAACTAGAATTAGGATTACCGCAATAGAGAATTACAACTCGGAAATGAAGAACGAATAACCCAAATGGTTGAATGGAAATATTGCAATATAACTTCAAAATGTAACCAAATGTTTGACAAAGTAATAACTAAAAGTTTAGCTAATTATAAAACTAAGAAAAACTTGTGTGCTTAAGCTATGAAAGATATGTGAAATATGAGTAAAAGCTATGATGAAAGATAAGTGAAAAGATGATAAAAGATATTCCTAAGTGTCGAAGTCCATCTCCTTTATATAGGGAGAGGGGACTTGAAACGGTTGAGTCACAGAAGCCAAACCCCGATCGGGGTTCCCAGGCCCCGATCGGGGCCTCTTTGATCCGGGCACATTGTCTTAATTTCTCCATTTAATGCTTAAGGAATCCTAAGCTATGCCTTTAAACACCTTAATTCTCCGGTTAATTGCATAGTTTAGGGTTTCTTGAGCATCTAAAGGAATATCGTATCCTTAAGTTTGTGGACTCCTTGCTTTGGGCTTCATTTTTGGTTTTCTTTCATTTTCATTTCAATCCATTTGACAAATCTTCATGCTTGGCTTGTCTTTTTGCTTTCATGGTCCATATTAGCTTGTTGGACTTTGGTGCTTGCTAATTGTGTTAAGAAAAAGCCTCTAAATACTTAGATTCCTACAAAACATAGCAAAAACGAGCAATGCAGCTCGAACACGTAATTAGCTCATAAAAATACTAAACAAAGTGTAGTAATCATGTAAAATCGAGCTAAGTTAGGGAGTAAAATCATATAAAAACTAGACTTATCAGGCAACAACCCGATATTCTAACATGGTGGAGAAATCACTCTGCACAATTTCCCATATTATCCAAAGTTGCTATAGATGTACTAGTTGTACCCGCTTCCACCGTTGCGTCCGAGTCGGCTTTTAGTGCAGGAAGAAGAGTTCTTGATGAATAAAAGATCAAGTTTGGATTCAAGAACCGTCAAAATGTGTGTGTGCAAAAAAGATTGGTATCAAGCACAAAGAAGAATGCAAGGAATTAAAGACGAAGAAGAAGATAGTACAACGGATAACTTATTAACAACAACTGGTGGTTCATCAATTGCAAAAACGGCTAAAGAAGACGATAAAGATTGATCACCATTCACCACCCATCCAACCGACATCGTAAAGGTAAGTAAGGTAAGTGGAGAACTACGTGAGCTTTGAATCTTTCGAGATACGTAGGCATCCTAATTAACGTAATTTGAAAAACGATATCAATTAAACAAAATATTTGATATCGTTTTAAAAGAGTTACATTAATTTCGATCAAGCCCTTCTTTTATTTTTTTATTTTTTCCCCTTTATTAATCACTAAATAAATATTTGGGAAAAATAACTACTAATTAATTTATATTACAATCATTTAATTTATATTTGGGAAAAATAACTACTAATTAATTTATATTACAATCATTTAATTTATAATTTTTTTAAAAATATTACAAGCAAAAAGACCCGCCAGGCCCGCCTCACCACCAACCTGACCGGGCCGGTTCAGGGCCGGTAACTGACAAGCCCGGCCCAGCTGGCTCAACCCGTAACCAGACCGAGGTGTGGGCTCGGGCTCCCCCTCCCACAGTCAGGCCCGTTTACAGCCCGGCCCAGCCCGCTGCCGCCCGGCCCAGTGTACAAGTCTAGTATTACTTTCCACAAGTGGTAATAAAATTTCCATTTTGATAGCTTGAGGCTATAACCGATTTTCCCTCCGATTGCTACTAAAATCTCAACACCGAAGTGCAATTGTGAAATCTGGAAAAGGCGAAAGTGAAATTGGTATAAACTCGTCGAAAGTAGCAAAACATACTATGCTGCTCTTTAATTTGCTATAACCCTTCTATAAAACCATGACATAAGAGTATAAGGCTGTCCAGTATAAGGCTGTCCAGTACAAGAAAAGTTCAAGCAAAGACATTAATATACTCTCTCTTATCCACACCAAAGGTTACATTGACTTTTTCACACTTGTCGAGGCGCGTTTTGCGATGTGAATATATTTAGTTTCACATTATTAAAAATTATAAATATTTCATATTCTTAAAGCGTTCATAATGATAAATCAAACAAGATCCCAAATGACTATATTTTCTCTTACAAATTAGAAGTTATATCAAATACTTCGTACAATTATGAATAGTGTAAAAAAGTCAATGTAACCTTTCATCTTTATAGGAGGGAGTATTAAAATATTTATCTTATTTTGATAATTTCATATCTTATAATGAAAACTAACATATTCAAGTATATGAGTAATCAATTTTAATGATTAAGTTATTAAGTAAAAATATTAATATATATTTTTAATAAGTATTTTTATCAGGCTTAATGTTATTGTGCTAGTGTTACCTAAAAATAAGTCTACACAACAATTTATGGTATTTTGTTGTTCAAAGATTGGATACACCCCTCGTATAAAGTTGAAGATGATACTTTTACATATGAAAATTTTCATACATTACCAACTTGGTTTTTTGTCAGATAGCACCTAACATTTAGACCTTTTGTAAATCTGATTGTGACAACCCTCGCGAATGCGGAAATATAAAACAAACAAGCATGTGAATTATATAGCGAAAATACGGTATTTTAAAAACCTTTATACATGCAAGATAGAAAAATATGAGGCGTGTCAAAATATTACGAACTAAATAAAAATACCACAAGAGACGTAGTCTCTCAAAGTGTAAACAAAAGACAAAGTTATTAGCAACTATCTAAAATCGTCTAGAGGTGTTTCATCCAGGGACAACGCCCGCTAGCTCACACCCGAACCCAAAATAGCATAAGCAAAAAGCCATCCATGCAAGCAACCTGTTCATTCATGAAAAACATGGACGCCACAATCAGTGGGGAGTAACTCCGGGTTCTCCCAGCCATATCACATTAAACGTACATAGAAGGAAATACAAAAGTAAAATCATGCATATATAGATATACATGTGAGATACGATAAGGATAGATAGGCAATTCAATATATATTGATAAGAGCATAAGAGGTACAAATCCGAACCCATCATGTTATACAAAGACTCGGGGAAGACACTCTTAGGCAACCGAATACGCTCACTAGGGCTTGCATCTCACCGTTAGCGGTATAAGATTGATAAGATTGAGACTCGACAGACAAACCAATCAAGTCATGCGATGATCACAATACATCCAACACATTATCATCCATTCACGAACCAAGACAATGACGGTGCCCAATCATGCAATGACCATGAATAATATCATGAAATCACGCATTCAAAGAACGATAACTCAAAGACGACAACTCTCACGGTAAATGAAACGCACTAGCATCGTGATACATGGCAAGTATGATTAAAGGCTCCACGGGATAAGCATTTCCCTGAACTCATACACGATGCTACATTTCGTATATGTAGACTAATTTCCTCCTGGTAGCACGACGATAATAATACGGTCCTAGTCTAAACCTAACCAGATTCTCGGAATTAACGTGTTCCGATTCGACATGCGATACACATTTCGCATCCAAGACTCGGTCTTACAATATA
The DNA here is from genome assembly GCA_022085475.1 of Heliosperma pusillum. Classification (NCBI taxonomy): domain Eukaryota; kingdom Viridiplantae; phylum Streptophyta; class Magnoliopsida; order Caryophyllales; family Caryophyllaceae; genus Heliosperma; species Heliosperma pusillum. The sequence goes on along the minus strand of JAIUZE010009867.1, from coordinate 1,638 downwards.
TATGCCGAGTACCCCAAATTCGGTAGATCAGTTCACGAAAGAGGCGGAAAAGAGCTCAAGCCTCATAACAAGCGGTACGCTACATGCAAATAACACCACCTCGCAAGTACACAACATTTGACGGCCGGGTCGATCAACGCATTGCGTTCAACTCCCAACAACGTCGTCGTATGCCCACTACACATGAATTTAAGCAGTAGGATACCTCTCCGTTCAGACATTCCAGCCTTACGAACGGGAAGGTAGCCGAGGAAATGAGAGTACAAAGCACAAGACAAAATAGTGCTCAAACCGTATCATTTGTAAAAGCCGACTCCAAGTGGGACATAGCAAAAACCGTCACATAACATGTGATAAAAGCGAATGAAATATCATATATCCAAAACATGAATATTATAAGACACTACGTAAAATTATACGATAAACGGATCATGCGAACTATTATAAATTACAAGTTTTAGAAATTATAGGAGGAAAACACAGCCGTGTTCCAGGCCGGTGTGGAGGGAGGCGGCCGGTACCCCGGCTCGGAGCACAACTACACACAAAACACAAGTTTGGAAACTAACTAAAACAAGGCTCCACTTCAAACGGTCATAACTAGAGTTCTAGATATGCAAAAGCAGAAATTGTTAGTCGAGGTGATAGCTTATCGTCTTACGGTTCCAACGATAGGTCACAAGCCCAAAACAAGCAAGTAACGAAAGAGATATGATCATTCTACGAAAAAGGGTCGCTGCAGTGAATTCCCAGCCGGCCACTGAACCGGCAGCCGGTACTTCGGTCAGGAGCACCATTCTACCCGAGAACAACATATACAAGTTCAATCATTTTCAATTCTCATATTTAACTTCTATCAACTATCAACAATCAATAATCATCATCAACAATCATCAACTAACAACAATCATCATCAATAACTCCATTCCTAAGCTTACTAATCATATTCTAAATACGAATTCTAACATAGAAATCATATAAAACACGTAAATGATATCGAGTAACCCTTCACCGTTACCTTTACGCGTCTTTAATCGATTATAAACCTTCCTAGTCTCCACCTACATACAATTAGATAATAAAAGATGAATATCATTCAACTTGAGAAAGACGGATAATTTAAAAAGCGAGAAAGACGGTAATTTTATTACCAATACGGATAGAGGAAGCTAAGAGGGGAAGAATAAGACGAACTTACGTGAATTTGAGCAAGAAATGAAGACGTAGCGATCATCTTAAGATCGATCAAGGAAGGGGGTTTAGGTTTTGGTGGTTTGATAAGGAAGAAGGAGATGTTGAGTTGTGTTGTGAATGAAAATAGGTTAAGTGTAGTGTGATATTTATAAGGAAAAAGTCAACAAAAGTCAAACTCGCCTTAAGACGGGATTTTCATGGAATCTCGCGGAAATTCCAAATACGAACTCGGAAATTCTAAATTCGACTCGGAAAAATTAAATTTACGGTTAAAACTAAATTTCGCTGAAAAGTTTCCGTAAAATATTTTCACTATAAAAATAGGGTACATTTCCGGGTGTTACAATCACCCCACCTTTTAAAAAGTTTCGTCCTCAAAACTTGAGAGTAGAAAACCAAAAGTATCAAAGACAAGAATCGGTTTTAAAAATTAATACTAAACTT